>SWBT01000276.1:0-81856 GCA_005298045.1 Pleurotus ostreatoroseus | reverse complement strand
GAGCGGTCTTTCAAGCGCGTGAACCTGCTAGGGTCTGGGACCCTAGACTAGGGCTAAACCCGGGTTGGGGTTCCCGATTGGTAACCCTAGATTAAAACCCTGGGAATGACCCTGCTGCCCACCGAGCTGCCCCACCTTCGAGCGTGCGGTGTCCAGGCTGATGCATGATGCACATTGCAGCGTGTTGGCTCCCCTTCGCCGCAAGAATTCTTTTCGTGTGGGTACAGAGTACCCGTCGGGTTTTCCAATGGACCCCCGCCACGTAGTGCGGGCCTCGCGCTGGTTGTGAGACATTGCAGAAAACCTCGGCAATGCAGCATGCATCAGTTCGGACTGGTCGACATGAGACAGCTCTCGGAGGCATCTCGCAGAAGACCTGATCATGCGTTCCTCGGCCGCTTGGCTCGAGCTGGGATGGCCTCGTCTGGGACTGGGAGCGGAGTCTGTTTCTGTCCCAAAACGGATGCGTTCCCAGTCGGGACACGCGTCGTGACTAAGGCCGAGCCTAAGTGACACGTCGACCGAGCTCTGTTTAGCCGCCAACGTCGTGTTATAAGAACTAGGTCTCCCGCCAGCCGTCGTCCGTACTCGTTGTCCTCAACCCCCACGACGTCGCTGCACCCGCCATCATGCGGTTCCAGCACCTCTTCTCGCACGCCGCGCTCCTCGCGCTGGCTGGTCTCGTCGCCGCGTCCGACGTCATCGACCTTACTCCCGACAACTTTGATGAGATCGTCAAGCCCGAGGCCTTGATGCTCGTCGAGTTCTTCGCCCCGTGGTGCGGGCACTGCAAGGCTCTCGCGCCTCATTACGAGGAAGCGGCTACCACGCTTAAGGAGCGTGGTCTCAAGCTCGCCAAGGTCAACTGTGTGGATGAGGCAGATCTCTGCCAGGCTAACGAGATTAAGGGGTACCCGTAAGTACTATTCATTGTGCTTTACGCGGCCTTGTTCATAAAACGCGACATTGGTCACCCCCTTTCGACGCGTCGCGCTTTACACGATTATTGACGCGTTGTTCTAGAACTGTGCGGGTATACCGCCATGGCGAGTTCTCGGACTACCCAGGACCTCGCAAGGCTGATTCTATTATTGGGTACATGATCAAGTGAGTACTTCAATGGCTGTGACGTAACTTGTTCCTGAACGCAGTACAGACAATCGTTGCCCGCGGTCAACGAGGTGACCACCGGCACCTTTGACGAATTCAAAAAGGCCGATAAGGTCGTCGCCGTCGCGTTCCTTAACAACGTCAACGACGAGCCTGCGGCCGAGTTCAACGCAACCGCTGAGAAGCACCGTGACGACTTGCTCTTCGGTGTCGCGACTGACAAGGAGGTCCACGAGGCCGCAGGCGTAAAGGCGCCAGCACTCGTTCTCTACCGTTCCTTCGACGAGCCCACGACCGCCTACCCTTACCCCGTAAAATCCCTCACCACCGCCGAGCTCGAGAACTGGATCAAGGAGCTTTCCGTTCCTCTCCTTGATCAGGTCAGCGCTGAAAACTACCAGGTGTACGCGCAGAGCGGCAAGCCGCTCGCCTACCTCTTCGTCGACCCCACCGACGAGAAGCGCGAGGAGTACATTGGTCTCCTGAAGCCCGTTGCGGCGAAGTACAAGGACCAGGTCAACTTCGTGTGGATCGACGCCATTCAGTTCGGTGACCACGCCAAGGCTCTTAACCTCAACGAGCCCAAGTGGCCGAGCTTTGTCATCCAGGACCTCACGAAACAACTCAAGTACCCGTATGACCAGAGCCTTCCCATCACCACTGACGCGATTGAGGAGATGACCGCCAACTACGTCTCTGGCAAGCTCGAGCCCACGCTCAAGAGTCAGGCCGTCCCTGAGTCTCAGGACGAGAGCGTCTTCAACGTCGTCGGCAAGCAGTTCGAGGAGACGGTCTTTGACGACAGCAAGGACGTCTTCATTGAGTTCTACGCCAGCTGGTGGGTCTTATAGTTACTCAAATCTGTATCGTCTTAACGTACGATCTGTAGGTGCGGACACTGCAAGCGTCTGAAGCCCACTTGGGATTCTCTCGGTGATCACTACGCCGACCTTCAGGACAAGGTCATGATGTACGTCTCACACCTCGTTCCTTGCATAACAGCGTCCCTGACGCCATTCTCCTAGTGCGAAGATGGAGGCCACCGAGAACGACCTCCCCGCCTCCGTCCCCTTCCGCATCTCCGGCTTCCCCACGCTGAAGTTCAAGAAGGCCGGCACGAAGGAGTTCATCGACTACGAGGGCGACCGCACGCTCGAGGGCTTCATCGCCTTCATCGAGGAGAACGCGGCGAACAAGCTCGAGAAGCCCGTCAAGAAGACGACCGAGAACGAGACCGTCCCCGAGCCAGAGGCCGCCCCCGCCGGCCAGGAGCCGCTCAAGGCCGAGGGCCACCACGACGAGCTCTAAGCTCTGGCTCTGAGCACTGGGCTGCGCCGGGCGGACGTTTGACGTTTGGTTACGCCGTGTTTTTGCATGATTCCGTCGCATTCGCATTCGCATCTGCCGTCTTCGCTGTGTGTGCATCTTTTTTGCAGGATTGTGCTGTTGTTTTAGTATGTATCTATCCGCTATTTCGGTCATCAATGAAAGAATAAACACTGCATCGGGTTGTGTGGACTGCGATGGGTTTTGTCCGTGAGGTGACGCTATGGATGGGCCATTTGCCAGATTGGACACGGTATTGTGCACCTTGTAGTCTACATCTGCCATGTCTGGGCCCCAACCGGGCTCTCAGTGATGCAGATGTTCACGCATATACGCAGAAGCTGTAACAGCCCATTGTTCCCGGACCCCAAATGCTCCTTACGTCCACCCTGGACTCTTTATAAACCGTTTGTAAACTATACAAACCCTTCACGACTGGTATAGACTGAGGACTCTAGAGCCTTGATAATTGATTTAATGTGAGATGGGCGAAAAAAGAGACATATCACTTCGAATGACCACCGCAGGACTCGAACCTGCAACCTTTTGGTACGCCGGCAGTCGAAGCCAAACGCGCTACCATTGCGCCAGGTAGCCATAACTGAGTTTAGCTATGATGTATTATCAATGTTAATCTTGTAGACAAATCCCGTTGATGGGATGTCTTGTGTCGACTGCTTCTGTGAACTTGGTTTTCAATGTCGTCGGACACCGCCTGCTGAGCGCTGCCCACGACGCCCACCGACCGATGCCCACACACCCGCCGTCGCACCTCCTCGCCCAGCTCGTCTCCTCAAACCTCTTCCAGCAGCTCGCCCCGCTTATCGTCTTCCTCCTCGTTCCCGCCCTCGTCCTCACCGCATCCGCGCACAGAGCGTCCCTCCGCCGGCCCTTCGACATGGTCCTGGACGTCCTCTCTGCCGTCCTCCCGTGGAACTGGGCTGGAGGCAGCTCGTCGGAGAAGGAGCGCGAGAGGCGCAAGCTGAAGAAGAAGGGCGTGCGCACTCGGGCGGAGCAAGTGGGCCTTGGTAAAGACGGTGCAGGTACGGTTTAGGTTATGTGTACACTCTCCCTACTTCGTTTGAACATCCATATCCTGTGATAGGCTCAAGTAAAGATGTTCACTGTGACGATGGAGGACACTATCCCGGCATTGTCAATATCTCAGGGACATACTGTTTCATGGACTCGACGCTTCAAGTACGTCTTATCCTACGTCACCTTCTCTAGATTAACCAATGTCATGTTTCCGCAGGCCATGGCCTCTCTCACATATCTTCAGCCGCATGTCGAAGAGATCCACGCACGGGCGGAGGCGCTTGATGTACCGACACCTGTCGTCGACGCGCTGCGCGACGTCCTCATCGGTAAGCACGTCACGTTGCCCATCAACCACGCAGCTCACCTAATCAATACCACCCTTGCCGATCCACAGAGCTGAACACCCCCCGCAGCTCCCCACGACCCCTCCGACCACATGCCCTCATCGAGGCCCTTGCGGCCCACTCGAAAGGCAAACACAACGCCCTATTCAGTTCACGCGAGCACCAAGATGCGCAAGAGCTCTTCCAGCTCGTCTCTGAGGCCGTCAAGTCCGAAGCTCTCGCTGTATACAAGGAAGGCTTGAAGGACCGCGGGCTCGGTGCGCTTGCGCCCGCACGCTTGGCCGCATCGTCGTCCAACGGGAGCAGCAGCTCGGGCCACAGCAACAAGAGCAAGAATTCTATCGCTGTCCAGAACGGAAATTTGTATAGAGAGGAGAATGAAGGAGAGCGAGAGCGAGAGCGAGATAGCAACGGGCGGGAGCGGGATGCGCTGGTGCGGGGTGTGTTTGACGGACTGACCGCCAATCGGCGGAGCTGCATGCAGTGTGGATACACCGAAGCTGTAATGCACTTTGCGTTCGATAACTGGCAGCTGGCTGTCCCAAGACAAGCGGTACGTTCTTTCCATCCCGCCCCACTCGTCGACTCAAACGTGTGTTGCAGATGTGCCGGCTCGAGGAATGCCTCGCGGATTATACGAGGTTAGAAGTGCTCACAGACTGCGTATGTCGCAAGTGTTCAATGATGGCGACGGCGGCGAAGCTCGAAGCGGACGCAGACCGGCTTGCGGTGCCCGAAGCGATGTCGCCGACTTCGCCCTCAACACCTTCGTCTAGCTCGAACCCGTACTCGGAGTTAGTCTCCTCGTCCTCACCGTCCTCGTCGAAACGTAGACGTGCGCGCGAAGCCCGCAAACTCGCCGTCAAAGTCAAACAGGCGTTGGAGGAGGGACGCATAGAGGAGGATATCAAGGGCGTGAAGATGGAGCGGGTCATCAGCGGCGCGTCGACGAAACAAGCCATGATCGCAAGAGTAGGTGTTTGACGACTTCGGGTTTGAAGCGTGTGCTGATGTGTGTTCCCGATAGCCTCCGCCGGTGCTTGCGCTGCACCTCAACCGTTCGCTTCATTGGGGCCACTACGCCACGAAGAACAACTGCCACATCCAATTCCCAGAGATCCTCGATCTCACGCCTTTCACGACCTCAGGACAACTATCCACCTCGCCCTCAAGCCCCATCTCCGCCCCTCCGCCGCCCCTCGCACCCATCCGCTCTTCAACGCCCACACCCTCGACCTACAGCCACCCGCGCACGCTATACCGCCTCGCCGCGGTCGTGTGCCACTACGGGCAGCACTCCTTCGGGCACTACGTCTGTTTCCGACGGAAGCCCCGTCCACCATCCACCAAGAGCAAGCGCTGGGACCCACCTGCGCTGCGCTGTCCGCTCGGCTGCGCGTGCGCCGAGTGCGAGCGGTCCGGGCCCGTGCGCGAGGAGGACACGAGCAAGGAGGGCGCGCGTTGGGGGAGCGGGCGGGGGTGGCTGCGGGTGAGCGACGAGTCGGTGAGCGAGTGCGGGATCGAGGCGGTGCTGGCGGAGGGGCAGGGCGCGTTCATGCTGTATTACGAGCGGGTCGTGCCGGTGTGGATGCACGAGGAACGCGAGCTGGCGCGTGCGAATGGGGCGGGGGCGGTGTATGCGGTGGGGGCGAACGAGGCGCGTGGGTCGGAGGAGACGTTGAGGCCGCGGAAGGGCAAGGGCGGGCTTGCGAACGGCTCGTACGTCGATCTGCCCAATGGCAGTGCATTGGTGGACGGGCGGAGTCTGAGCAATGGAAGTGGAAGCGGAAGCGGGGGGAGCAGCCTCAGCCTCGGCAGCACGCATACAGCCAGCTCGGGGTCGGGGTCTGGCTCTGAGGCGCATATAGCCACTGCGGACGCGCATACAAGCAGTCCCGACGCGCGTGCGGGCAGTCCTGGTGCATCTGGGAAGCGGACGTTCGACGCGCGCATCGTGCGCAACGTCTCGACACGTGCGCGGCCGAGGGCGACGCGAGCCGATAGCAGCAGCAGCGGGGAGGTTCAAGGGAAAGTAAATGGGCACAGACTCACCAACGGCACGGGCGCGGGGTCGTCGCATACGAAAGTGGTCATGCCCACGCCGACGTCGCCCCCACGGGTGCCCAACGGCGACGTGCACGCGCGTAGAGCAGACCCCCAACCGACGTCGACTATCGACGGCACCCTCGTCAATGGGCACGGGGCCTCGCCGGAGAGGCGTGGATCTGTGTCGTCGTCGCGGTCGAAGTCGAAGTCGAAGAGCAAGTCGAAGTCACGCGCACGCTCGCGGTCGAGGTCGCCGACGCGTCGACAGGAAGCGGACAGTGCGCGCGGGCCGCCGCTTCCGAACGTGGCTCCGTCAATACCCCAGCCCGTCTCGTAACGTACGTAAATCCTAGAGTCAAGCTCTGCAAAAAAATACGAGTACGTGCTTCTGCTTGGTTGGATGTCTCGCCGTCTTCCTTCGGTATCTTACTGTCATTGCGATGCTTTATTTTTATTATCGCCCTTTTACACTACTGACTCATTTGTCGTCTTCATCCGTTTCCATCTACTGCTGCTGCTGCTCATTGTTGTACATCTCAGTGCTTGTGCTTGAGTTACTTGTCTGGATCATATGCATGCTGTCTTTGCGTCTGTCTGCTCACGTTTTCATGGTTCGTAAACAAGCGCGATAATTTAATCCAGGGTACAGTAGGTCCATCCTCCATATCCTACATCCATCGACCAGTCGCTATGGTACAACAACAGACGTGCACAAGCCTCCAGCCATGTCAACGGGCAAAGACCAAGTGGTCGTTTGATCTACACCGGGCCTTACTCCGTCTCCGTACGACCAATGTTCCCCAACAAGAGTCTTGTACTTATAGATACCCAACGTGCAGAAGGGTCCCTCAAGGACACGGTATACGGTATCACCAGTATACACGCCTCTCGACCGTTCGCACCTTGTGCGGCGCGACGATGGCAGGCGGGTTGTAGTACGTTGTGCGCCGGACGCGCGTGACGGTCGGGTACCAGGCGTGATAGATCTCGCCGGGCTCGAGCTGGACCTCGACAATTTGACGGCCCTGTGGGTGTTTCGTGGTATATTTTGGAGCGTGTAGAAGTGGGGGGAGAACGTCCAGAGCGCATCGTCATCAACGGAGGAGATCGAGTAATGAGTGCTCGATATGACAGCAGGTATTAAACAAACGTACGGCGTAGTCGATGTGAGACCCAACAACGAGGCCCTCTTTGCGCCCCCACTGGCCGTGGTTCACCTGGACGATGTCACCAGGCTATATGTGTCGTCGTCGTGACCGCGCGTGTGAATATGATCGTCCACGAAACAATAGTAGCCCGAGAGCGTTGACCACCGTGTGCGTTGCATGGCGAAAGACAAGACTCCGATGAGCACCTTCTCGACGCTTCAAGCGCAGTCCGTAACGATAACGAGACTCACGATGATATCTTCGGAGGACATGGTGGTCTAAGCTTGAGTGTCGGCGTCGGGCGTCGGCGCTTGCTGGCTCTTGATGCTCTTCGGCGGGCGCGGTCGACAGGGAGCGTGCACAATGTGCGGCTGTGAGTGCTTGAGGTCGCAAGAGGAGGGGGGGGACGCGTGCAGTATTAGTGGACAGTGGATGAAGAGAGGAGGGCCCGAGGGTAACAGCGCTTTTATAGATTAGATGTGTCAATAGACCGCGGGCTCGCGGAAGCCACGAGGCGACGCCAGCCCCAACAGGCAGCCTGCACACTCGACGGCCCCTCGCCTTTCGTCCGTATCAAGGCCGCATTGTCCTCCACAATTTTCGAGAATATCGCGGACGGAATACAAACAGGCGAATACAAGACGTACAAATATGAGACGCAAACACCGAGGGCGCGCGAACGCGTGACAGCGCTTGGCCGCTTGGGGGCGTGTTGTTCCCTCTTACGCTTTTCTGCGTGAGAGTGTGACACGGAAACTGGATGAAATGGGATGGAAATATCTTCGCGTGATTCGGCCGGAAGAGCTTGAATATGTCGAACGAGGCCGGCGAATCAGTCCGCCGAGACATTGGCAGACGTCCTGCACACATCTGGGAGGGGTTCGGCGGCTGGGGGGTACAGGGCACATATTCCCTGAGGCCGCACCGTTGCCACGTGCATCATGTATCCGCCTACAGAGAGAGGGCGCAAGGACGACATCGGAGCAGGGGCAGTGAGAGAAGCTCGGGCAGGCGATGATGACGAAGAGATGGTAACACACAACGTTGCGTACACGCCTATCCTACTGTACAAATCAGCTAGCGATACACAGCACTGAAGTCGATGATCCACGAGAAAGAGAAGTGCTCACATGCTTACATACTCGTACACGTACACTCGCACCCTACACGAGGCAGAGAGCGTCCGTCCTCTATCCTCCGATGCTTCCGCCACGGTCTTGGCGGTTGGCCTGACATGGTATAACTGCAACCTAAGCTAAGGCTGAGAAGGGAGAATCTGCAGCCGTATCCGGGTTGCTTGATTTCATCTTCCGATTGCTCTCGCAAACCACTGACGGACGAGGTCCCGCAACCTTAACACAGGCATCTCGTCACCACCACGTCCTGCTATGCTATCATCCTCTTCCGCAACCCCCATCATCCCAATCGGTCTTGACTGCGCACGAGTCCGCTCCGCGATGCCTGCTAGGATGTCTTCTCCGCTTTCCTTGTATGCCCGCTCCAATTCTGCGTCGAGCCCGTAGTACGCACGGCGCACCGAGTATGGGGCAAGTCCGTTGTACTTGCGCACGAGGGCATTGATCTCGTCCAACGCAGTATCATGGTAGGCGCGTTCACGCGTCTCCCATTCGGTGTCGCGCCAAGTAGCGATATCGTCAAGAGTGAGTCGTGTGAGAAGCATTGCTGGTCGTGAAGCGGTGAGCATGCGGATGGCACGGCGCGTCCACGACTGGCGCACAACCTCACGGAAGGAGTTTACAGCTGATTCGAGCTCTTAGGGCGGATAAGGCAAGAGTCTGGGGTCATGAAGCGTAGCGTACGTACCCTGTTGGATCTCTATCCAGGGTGGTGCAGCACCCTGTCTCTGTACGAGACGATTCAAGAGGAATTCCTCTCGGGCGATAAAGGGATTCCGTTCCTCAGCCACACGCTGGAGAGGTTGCCCGCGACCTTTGATGCTGTCAAACCGTCCCTCCTGGCGAGCTCTCTGACACATGTTTAGTTCAGTGAGCCGAGACCGAAGATAGGAATATGCTCACTTCTATGCGCTCTTCCACAAGCCCCGTCCATCCCTTCATGCTCACCGGATTCGGTCTCTTGATACCCTTCACGCCCAGTCTATAATCTAATGTCGATTCCCGTGCATTATGCAAGCGGACTCCCTGCTCAGAGCGTTTTCGTGCCTCGCGCTCCTTCCGCCGAGCCTTGTCGTCCAGCGATGACAGCGCTGGGCCGCGAGCCCCAGACGATGAAGACGGCGCAGGCGGAATGTTGCCATACTTGACGGAAGAACGTGCATGAGAGGGTACCTGGAATGTCGTGTGCCACGGTTGGTGGCCTTCTATCGAAGGCAGCAGAGGTACGTCCGCGAGCGAGCGGCTGCTCGCGCCCCAAGATGTACGAACCTCAGCAGATTGCACAACTGAATCTTGGCCGAAGCCTTGTCCACCAGTCTGCGCATCAGTGTCAACCTTCGGTGGCGCACGCTTGAGCTTCTCATCGGCAGTGCGCATGGTCCCGCCGCGCAGAGGCTTGTACTTGTCGACAAGCATGCGGAGGACGGCATGCTCCATCGGCTCGTCACCCGTCCAGTTCTCGTGTTTCGTCATGCTGGACTCAATACGAGCCATCCGCGCATCGCGCTCTGCAATCAGTGCGTCCTCCCCAGCTGCATCTTGAAAGAGCTTTGCGCTTGCCCGGTGGTCGGCATTATGCGCCCCATTGGAGACACTGTGCTCCTGTGTGTCGCTAGTATCATTGTGCGGTAGGGGCTTAGGGCGTGCTTGTGAGTATCGCCTTGGAACGTTCCAGGCATTCAATGAAAGGCGTTGGTGTGAGGATATACGCGGAACTGCGAGCATGTACAGATGGATGTCGAGGAGCAAAGTATCGAGAGCAGGTCTTTGCCGGGGGATGCGTGCCGTCCGGCTGGTGGCGGGCCATCAGCGGAGAAGGGAGCGAACAACGAATCCCGTCACAAGACAAGCTCGCGGAGCTTGAATTTAAACGGCCGGCTCTACAAGTTTGCGATGACCCCTCGATTGCCCCTCGACTCTTGATTCAAAGCTTGAGCTTGATACATGCCTGATGTTTGTCGTTCCACGACAATTTCGATGATATGCGTTGCGGACAGCACACAGAGCGCGAGGTGAGTACATCGAACCTTTCGAGTGCTAACTAACACCGATCATTGTATGACTCCTTCGCGTCTCATCACTTTGACATAGTACCACACAGACCGTTCGTAATTCCACTGTGACCAAAGTTTGGTGGTGAACGGTCCTAACATCCTGAATGTCCAGATAACTGAAAGTATAGTACAAATCCATACATAGTGGTACATAATCCGCGTAGGTCGCGGAGACGGTAGTGCAAGCACAGAGCCGCTGCATATCGGTTCAGCTTTGACGGAGTTCAAGAATTTGAACACACCCACCGATCTCAGACGATGTCTTCCACGTTCCACTTTCTCTCCCTTCGCTTGGCCCTCCTGTCCCTCCACGCCTTCTTGGCCTTTTTGCGCAAAGGCCCACCCATCAAAATGTCACCGACACCCACGAGAAGCTGCCCCGTCCCGTATATGACGGCACCCGTGCCAAAGATGGCGACCGCCGTCATGAGTATAGGCGACACCGTGAGGATCACGACGCCTCGGAGCAACGGGTGCAGCCTCATTTTCTTCTTTTTCTTTCTCTCTCCCTCCGGCTGATTTATCTCCTCATCTGCGAACGGTAATGGCGCGTCTTTCTCGGCGGCTTGTGAAGGCGGCAAGGCCTGAGGAGAGTGCGAGGGATGGTCAAGAGGGGATAAAAAGGGGTTCGTATTGTCTCCGGGGTGCGCAGGATGCGATGGTCGTGTCGAAGAGCTGACTTGGGTGCTCGTAGTTGTGATGCTCTCCACATCCGAACCATAGCTGTCGGTGCTGCTTTCCGTCTCCCGGTACACGGGCAGCGTCAGGTTATCTTGGCTCATGACACTCATGTTCTTCTGGAGCATGGTACCGTCGTCAATGTGGTCCTTGTTGTCCTGTATCATGACGAAAACGAGAGGGGGGCGAATCTCGCAGGACGAACTGGCTGAAGGTACGCTGCGGTTCGGACGCGGCGAGCGCAGTTGCAGCAGCTGCAACTGCCTCCCCTCCGTACCTTTATTGCTTTTGTCCTGAACAAGATTGCCGCCGCGATCGACTACGGACGGGCATATAACGCCTCTACGATCAGCGTGCTGTGCATTCCGCAGCGACAAGAGGTTGGCTTGTGCAAAGCGCGTTGATGGCCTAGAACTATTCGCCGATATCGCAGCACGCCTTGCTTCCCGGAGGTGATCACAGTTCAGCTCACGATTGAGTTGTGTTAGGTCGTGAGATACACCAACGAGTCACCGCGATGCTGCACCATACGCATTACGAGCTCCAGGAAGGCAGGCAGAGCCGGAACAAGGAAGGCTGGAGGAGTAAGCCAGGGTTTGACAAGCCGCAAGCCGCAAGCGTAAGTACCGGGCCGGCTCAGCCGGAGGCTGCAACGGAGAGTATAAAATCGCATCTAGACACCCTTCAGTCACAGACACATCGCTACTCTTGGCTTGAGCATACCCTCTTTGTCTACTCAATCATTGTGTCAACGCGAATCGACTTCAAGCACTGTATATGCCGCTGAGATGAAGCAACTTCTACAGCACAAGCAACATCCAGAAGGGTCGTAGAAGCGCTGTGAAGCTGGAAGATACGTAGGACGCGGAACCATTCAGCATGCGAGGATTCCAGTAAACAGAATTGGGCTTAGCGACACAGCTCAAGATGAAGTCAGTGATCGTCAGTTTCAATACAACCCCTCAATAGGGTTAGGTTACTATCGTAGTGCTATTGATACAACATAAGATATAGAAGTACTCCCGACCTCTGCTTCAATCCACGCAATAGCACGTTTCGCATTCAAACGTACCCCTCACGATGAAACTCGCACGGCTGGTTGCCTATGCACACCCCTTGCCCAGCCTCCAACCGCCGCACCTCCAACTCCCCATCCTCTCCTTGGACCTGCACGCAATGTTCCCCGACCTCATCCACAAAGTGCCATCTGGCACAGACAGCCTTACTTCCCTGCAGCTCTGGCCTGATCGGCGCATGTGCGGCGTCCGGGTCGTCTATGAACTCGTCTTCGACGGTCTCGTCCTCGCGGAGGAACGGGTGTGCGAGCGCCTCCTGCGGTGTGCATCGACGCGTGCTTTCAGGATGCATCAAGCCCTCGAGAAGATCGAGGGCATCGTCGATCTCCTCCTCATACGGCTTTGATGCGGTGGCGGGCGCAAGTGCGCGGGAGCGTTCTCGTGGTGAAGCGGTTGGACGGCCAGATGTCGAACGGGTCTGATAGCGAGATTGCGACCGTGAACGCGAGCGAGAGAGCCGATTGAGGTTATCCGGATAATATCGAGGATTGCGCGGACGGGGAGTGCGCAAGTCAGGATTCAGTCGCTCAACAAATTCTCGCCACGAGATGCCTTCTAATGATATTGAAGGAATATTTGATTGGAAAGTTCGGCCTGTGTGGAATCAATAACAAGTGAGTTGGGGTTGCGATCCTCCAAAGCTCGTGAAGTACGCACTGTGCAATGCGGCTGTCGCTTCCATCCGCTTCCTTCCAATGATAGTCGCAATCTCGACAAGGGCTTCCGTGTCATCACTCGCGTTGAGTAGGGGGAACTTCCCTGTCAAGAAGAACAGCATGATCATCCCCGCCGCCCACACATCAATGGCTAAATATCACGAACAGTCGGGCGCGAAATCAGTCAGTGGACTAATTGTTTGTCAAACGAAACGCATATACCCACCGCCACTTTGATCGCCGCATTTAAGCAATACCTCAGGTGCTCGAAACCCCCGAGTCCCTGCTCGATTTGCTTTCGAATGAGGTCTGTATCATTCGAAAGTCCGCGTTGTAAAGTAATCAGCGTCTTCAAGTATATCCGTATATTGGAGAGCTGTATTCACCTTGGATCCTTATCCAGATATCCGACCTTGTCACTTGACCATGAACTCCGTGCACGGGCTTCGCGCTGCAGTTTGCGGATCACATCGACCTCGCTTGATCTGAGGTTGGTAGTCCGGCCATGAGGATACGTTTCGGACGCAGGGGTGTGGAGGCACTGTCCGTGTATCGGTCCTTTCTCTATACGCTATTTGTCCACAGATGCGGATCAAATATATGCGTCCATCGAACGCGTCATTAACACGCGACGCGTCGCGTCGAAAGGTGGGGCGTCCAGCGGAAAGCAGCACATGCGAATCCACACAGGGCACATTGAGATAATAATTGATCATATTAGTGATAATCACTTTTCCATGTTACCAAGCACTTACAGATGCAAGGCCAAAATCACACAACACACCCACGCCTGTCCGTGGATCGAACAAGAAGTTCGCGGGTTTGACATCGCGATGGATAATCCGTTGGGAATGTACGTCTCTCAACGCACGGAACATACATCGGAAGTATGATTTTATACCTTCGAGTGGAATTATGCGGTAAAACTCCTATAGTGAGGAACGGTGGGGCGGTCAATATAGGGATATTGCGACCAAAGCGGGTCATGGTAGTATGATCAGACGTACTCTGAAGTCTCCATTCCGATGATACGGCATGATCGCTACGACCTGGTCGTGCTGTCTGAACGCCGTTATCAACTGAGAGACATTCCTGCAGCCCCTGCAGTCTGCGAGAATGCTTAGCTCGTTTTTGACCCGCTCAGGACCGCTCGTCACGTATATCCGCTTCACAGCCACAAACACCTTCTGCCTTGGGTCCTTCGTGTTCTGGTCGAATTGGGGGGGAGAACTGCGTGAATGCGCGCTCTGCCATGGCGCATTGAACCATTTCGAATGGTGCAAGTCAATGGCTTTGTAGACGGATGAAAACGTCCCGGTGCCGAGACGGTCGACAAGCTTGTAATCTGACGAGAGTTGAGGAACCAGCGCGCAAAGCTCCTCTATTTCTTCCAAGACTTCTATGCGCTCGTCCTTGGACTTGAGGTATATAGAGAGATCCTCCGCGACGTCCTCGAGCTCCGTGCTCTCGTCGTCGTCTTGTGTTCCTTCATCATGCCGACTCCCCTGCTCCTCGTCACCTTCTTCGCCTCCAACAAGGGTATCATCCTCGTGCCTGTCCTGGCCCCTCTTTCCAGCGTTCGGTGGCTGACAATCGAGTGGCACATCCACGCCCTCTTCATCGCTCATGTCCTCGTCAAGGTCAATATAACCTGGCGGTGCCCTGGATAGAGGTCGTGTGCTGGTCGATGCTTCCATGCTTGTATCTGGTTCAGTCTTGGTCTGGCTGAGGCTTTGACCTTGGTATAATCGTGCGATGTGGTTCTGGTACTGCTCTACTTCCGGGGCGTCGAGGACTTCGTCTGAAGACGAATGTTGCTCATCGCGCGCTATACGCGCTCGCTGCGAGGCTCTCCGGTACTGCCTGACGTAACGTCGGTTGCGGGGATCGTCCGAGGGTGCCTCAAGTGGGTTGGAGGAATGCTGAGAAAGGAAAGCAGGGTCCATGAAATACGAGAAAACTCCTCTAGAAACAGTCGACTAGAGCAAGACGATTAGGAGGGTGGGTATATACAACGAGCACGATCAGAAACGCGCTCAGCAAGGTCGGGAGCAGAACGAGAGCAAGGTCTTCGAATAGTCGAAGGTCGTCCTCGCCGACGCGCACGGCGTTCGTCGATGAATTCCCACGTGATCGTGTCTTCCACGTGGAAAATACTCAGGCTCAACACCGCCAGAAACAATTGACAATCCAGATCAGATGGTATTGGTACATAACACCTTAGCGCTGCACGCAGCAGGACCCGCTACCAAGTAGTTTTTCAGCCATGCTAGTATGCACATGCAAATCTCAGGCCTCAGGCCCCAGGGTTTCCGCTCACACCACAGTACCGCACTCGAGAAGTCGCATAGTCAATATTTTCTAAGGGTTAAAAACTTGATCATCAACGCAGTCTCACCTCCGCAACATCGTCATCGAAGCTCCGAGCGGATGGGTGTATTTACGAAACTCAGATCAAAATGGCGGCATCAGGGTTCGATCTAATGTACGGAGTCGCGGACGCGTATGGCACACATCAGCACACGACGAATCACCGCACATGAGAACAGCCGGCCAGACTCTACGAGAGCCTCGAGAAACCTCCGGGAGCGGTTGACCTTGGTCGACGAGTCCACAAACAGACTGAAAAGGAGGATTATGTAAATCTTACGTAACTTGGAAAGTTTGGCGTGCGGATTCGAGCAAAAACCGGACACCAAGACCCGCAACCAACAAGTTGGTAGCGGGAATTATCTTTGTGACATTTGTTACGGCTACAGATACAAAGTCGCATTTCCCCCTCACAAGACGACGTGAAACATCGCGATGCCTTATACGAGGTTCGAGGGATAGAGGTAGTCCTCGAGGCCGACAAAGTTCTCCTTGATACTCCGCGCCGACACAAAGCGGTAAAAGATTGCCATGCTGCCAGCCTTGTCGTTCGTTCCACTGGCGCGCGCCCCGCCGAAGGGCTGTTGTCCGACGACCGCACCTGTGCACTTCTCGTTGTAGTACACATTGCCTGCCGCGTTACGCAGACGGTTAGTAGCCTGGAGCAGAGCTTTGCGGTCCTGTGAGAAGCTATATTGACGTGGTCAGTTGTTGTGATAGAACGGGCAATGAGAATACTAACATGGATCCGGTGAGGGCGTACTCGGTCGAGCTGTCGATGAGGTCGAGGGTCTTCTCGTAATCCGCGTCATCATACACGTAGACGGTAAGCACGGGGCCGAAGATCTCTTCGACCATCGTAACAGACTTAGGGTCTTTGGTGAGGATTACGGTCGGCTGAACGAAATATCCCGTCGAATCATCGCCTGTGAACAGATACCAATTAATTCCGCAGAACCTGATACTCAACGACTCAGCTTACCAGAGCCACCGATAAGTATTTCGCCGCCAGCATCCTTCGCCTTCTTGATATAACCGGTGATCTTGTCGAAGGCAGTCTTATTGCTAAATTCTCGACGTCAGAAAAGGGAATAGAACTAATACACCGGAGATCCACGTACATCACTGGACCAATGAAATTGACGAAGTCCTGAGGCCCGCCGACCTTCAATTTTGCGACCTCGGCAAGCAGCTGATCCTTGAAACCGCTGCTCCACAACGAGGCAGGTACATACAAGCGTGAGAGGGCGGAGCACTTCTGACCTGTTTAGCATCGTTAGTATGGGCGCTTGCGAGTTCGAGATGCAAACTTACCCTGGTACTCAAACGCTCCACGGATGGTCTGCGTGACGGCATTCTTGACCTCCGCGGACGCGTGAACCAGATGGAAGTTCTTTCCGCCTGTCTCACCGACGATGCGAGGGTACCCGCGGTATTTAGCGACGTTCGCGCCAATGTCCGCCCACAGCTTGCGGAACACAAAAGTGCTTCCAGTGAAGTGCAGCGCGGCAAACTCGCGGTGTGCGATGACCTGCGCGGCGACTTCCGCCGGGGGACCAGGGATGAATTGGATGACGCCTGGAGGCACACCTGCCTCCTCGAAGATTTTGTAGACGATGTAGTTGGAGTAGGTGGCGGCTGGCGAGGGCTTCCAGACACAAACGTTGCCAACAAGAGCGGGTGCTGCAGAAAGTATGACATTATGCTTATTATGCAACGTCCACAAGAGGTATGAATGAACGCACTTCCGACTAAGTTTCCGCCAATAGCAGTGAAGTTGAAAGGCGACACCGCGAAAACAAAGCCTTCCAGTGGTCGGTATTCCGTGCGACTATCGAAAAGTGAGATCAGCACAGAGCCCGCGATGAGATTCGGATCATATACGTACTTCCAGCTCCCCGCGGAGTTCTTAGGTGGCTGAACCGCATACAGTTGACTGACATACTTCACTCCAAAGCGCAAGAAGTCAGTCAGCTCCGCCGCAGCGTCAATCTCTGCCTGCCATGCGTTCTTTCCCTGGCCAAGCATCGTCGCCGCCATAAGCTTGTAACGATACTTCCCGCTGACGAGGTCTGCCGCCTTGAGGAAGATCGCTGCACGGTCACTCCAAGGCATCGCCTCCCACTCTGCCTTCGCGGCAAGCGCACCGTCGATAGCAGCCGCGACTGTGGCCTGATCTGCTTCGTGGTATTTACAGAGGTGTCGTGCGTGGTCGGAGGGGATAGGCTGCTTCGCGATCTTCCCTGTTTTTACCTGCGACAAAGAGATGTTCATGCGAACACCGTAAGAATGAGATCGATGGGCACGTACCGGCTTGCCATTGACGATGCAAGGCACCTCCAGCGGAAGTTGCTGTTCGAGCTCAGTGATGGCCTCAACGAGTGCTTTACGTTCCGCAGAGCCGGGAGCATAGCTCCTCTACACGGGATGAGTCTCAATACCATTACTGATCAGGTACACAGCTCACCATGGGCTCGTTGGAGATCTCCGGTACCGCAAACGTCGCAAGGGTCGGTGTAGCCATCGTAATGGTCGTGGTCAAGGCGTGAACGCACGGACCGCTCGATTGACGATTTATACGAGCTCAGGCTGGATCATCTGATCAGCGATAAAGTCGTGACTCGCGATATGATATTGGGATGTCGATAATGGTCATCTCCTGGGAAGGAGTTCCGTGTCCGCACCAGCCGACAACGAGCCCTCGATTTTTATCGACGAGATAAAGTACCTTGTCCACATGCATAGTTGAAGGACGATTTCGTTAATCCAGCCGGTTTCCGGGGTCCATACTTGCCAAGTTACACCTAACCCCAGAGCTAGGGTAGCGTTCGAGAGACAAATGCCCTTCCTCTTTCCCGGCTGTTATAATCAAGTTACACCAGTGTGCTTTAGGCCTAATCAGGCCTCAAGGGAGCAGGAAACATAGCCTGGATACTATTGCTGCGAGTGATGAATACTGAATTGTGTATAACGTCAAGGCCCGACAGCGGTCCGGCGTGACGTCCGGCACGCCAGAGCCGGGGTCCTGCCAGTGAAGATAAGGAACCTGTGGTCTTGTGGGAGGGAGGATTATGTTTACTGCCGGGAAAGCGACGTGCTGTATTGCTGTATGGACATGCCTCTTGAAAGGTAGAGATGCTATAATATCCACTTTGCGTGGTTGTACCGGTAACCATGCTTCGCAGTCATCCTGGCAAGTCGTTCCGATTCGATTCTCGTTCCACCGAATATCCTACGGATATCGATCAATTCACTGCGTCACTGCCTACGGATGCATTAAGTTCAAAGGCGTGCAGTAAGTGGAGATCGAAGAACATCCAAATCATCCTCCGCCATCGGAGACATGTTCAGAAGTCTGTAAGTGACGACAGCAAGACGACAGGTATGATGATATGTCGGAGTACGGACGTTGTAAACCTACAGAAGCTTGAACGTAGTTTCTAGCTTAGAGCTAGGGAGCAGTCATCACGGAGTCAAATTCGGAGAGCTAGGCTGACTGATGAAGAATGGATCGTGGAAGAGGGTTATAGTCAAGAGCATGAAACTATCTTCAGCTGGGGATCCTATGCTACAAGTGGGCGTATCGTAGTGTTACTGGAGAAATGTAGGGATAGCGGTTGTAAAAGACACTGGACTATGCAACAGAACTAGATGTCGAATAATTGAGCACATATAATTTAGACAGAGGGAAAGGCGCAGGAAAGTACTTAGATTGTAGATGGCAAAGCGTCGATACCCTTCCTAAGCTTCTCCAAGAACACATGAGCATCGACGATGGACCCTCCGCATCGCTCGCATCCTGCCTTCGCTGACTCCGCTAAGAACGACCACGAGAAGATGACATCCGTCGTCGGTCTCTCGTGCAGCTCTGCCTTTGCCCGTGCCTCCCAGTCCTTCCACCATTTAGGTGGATAGAACGCCCCGTAATGTGTGCCGTTACACATCATACATTTGACTTCATCCCTATAGACGATGAGGTCCTGTGCCATCTTGGCACGCCGGCGTTGTAGATCGAGTAGACGATGGTATTGATACGCGGATATATACTTCAGGTCTTCGCTGAGCGGACACTCTGTGACTTTGATGCACAGCGTGTGCTGCGAGGCGATCTTGCTCTCTTCCTCGAGCTCGAAGCGGCATGCGATAGCGTACACCCGGAGAGGGTTGGATGAGAGGAACTCTGGCTGGACGAGCAGCCTCCGTAGATGCTCGATAGCTGACGCCACCTCGTACTTGGTTGCGACTTCAAGCATGGCGACGAGCTCGTCTAGGCTGTCGAGTTTGGGCCGCGGCACGGGATAGATGAGGCGGAGGAGGTTCTCCAGAGTGTGCGTGCTCTCGGCGACGTCGACGACAGGGGGGCTGGCACATTCCGTCGGCCCCTGAGGTAGCGAGAACATGTCGTCAAAGAAGGTAGAGGAGGCTGCCAGGACGCATTTGTGTACGTGGAATTGTATACGGTCGGGAGAGCTAGAGCACAAGACCAGGTCGGCGTCTGGATAGCTGAAGAGTTCCGACTCCATCGTTGCGACTGTCATGATACGAGTGATGGTACGAGAGTGGTATCGGGTTTTCCGCACAGCCAGACCCTCAGGGGATCTTTATACCTCTATATACTTGCTCCGGAGAGTTGGTGGGGACGCCACGGCGGCAGACCCACCCAGCCGAAAGCGTACAGCTAGACCGCATCTCGCTCCCCAGGCGACCAACGAGTTTTTGGCGAGTCACCCGGTATCAGGGACCTGTGCACACAGAAGCAGGTTGGTAAGATCCAGCAAGTCCGGAATGGAGACTGATCGTGGTGGTGGTCAAGAAAGAAATGTGACACCGCCTAAACGAGCGCGGGCCTGCCAGCAACATGCATCATCGCCCAATCACCGCGAAGCACTGCACCTGCGGATTCGCTGAGGTAGATCTTTTCAGTAATCTCAACTCAGACTGCTGGTGCTCGAGCTCTGATGGTTAAGCCCCCCAGCATACTGGAGGAATCAGTGAAGTGCATGTGCTGGGGATTGCTAAGAGATGTGCCGCAGCGGAAACTCCTTCAGTTGAAGGTTCAGTCAAGTTTCAACTATTTTAGTGCTGCCACCCCATTCTACACAAAGCGCTCCGTCATGTCGTGGGCCACCTGATTTCCAGCGGAGTAACGGGGCGTAGCAGAACCTCAAAGACCGGTTACTTGGGGATGGATGGGAAGACACTGCGCCACCTCGCAGCACGGAAATCCGAGTCGGAAGGGACGAACAAGAATAGCATACAGAATGATGCCGCTGGCTACCGCCTGCGGTGTCGATCCCTCTCGTAGTCGCGGTCCCTGTCCCTACTCCGGCTGCGCCGCCTTTCATAGTCCCTCTCCCTCTCGTGTCGTGGCGAGCGCGACCGCCGTCTTTTGTGCTCGTCTCGGTCTCGATGGGGGCTCCGACTGTGTCGGCGACGCCGCTCGCCGCCACCGGGCACGTCGAACACCATGTCGTAATTGTCGCGATCATCTCCAGAGCCCATCCGATAGCGCCTTGTCGCCTCCAGATCGTCACGACCAGCGAAGCCACCACCGCCTTTGCCCTTTCGTGAAGGCAGCCGAATATCGTTGGACCAGTTCGTGTTGATGCGTGCCACCGACTGCGAGCTTTATGTCTGATTGTCAGCAAAACTCTTGATACAGCGTGAGAGCACTAACAAGTCAACCCAGATGCGCCGGTCATCAATAAGTACGTTCTGCATCTTGAAATAAGCCTTTCCATACGTCTATCAGCATCGAAGCAGTCGCTCTGGCAGATATCATTCACAAACCTGTTCAGCATCTTCCCTCTTATCGAATTCGATGAAGGCGTATTGCAACGAATCACCGGTCTTTTTGTCCCGGATCACTTGGCAGCTCATGATAGTGCCAAAGCGTGAAAAGATGAGCTCGAGATCCTCATCTCGCGTTACTGGGTTCAGCTTGCACACGAACAGGACGTTCTCTGGCGGCCGCACGTTCGCAAACGGAAGATCACCGACCATTTCTAGTGTAAGCGCAGAGGCTTGTGCTGCTTTCTGTCGTCGCAATTCCTCTGCCTCCTCTTCTGGAAGGGTGGCGAGGGGATCTTCATCCTCAGCGATACGAGTGGAATTGTCGGGCGGTCGGGTGGGTATGGAGTCCGGTACCTTCAAGCCTTCTGGGTCCGGGAAGGGGTCGTCTGCAATATAAATACGTATATGAATGGGCAAATGACTACGATGTATAATTGTGTGCAACGCACCGAGAATCTCCACATGCCGAACTCTCACATCCTTCAGCGGACGCCCCTCCTGGTCAACGAATACATCGTTCAATTTGTCAAGCGTGTCGAGCCCCTCGACAACATGCCCGAACACAGCGTGTTTGCCGTCTAGGTAGTCGATATTGTCGGAAAGGGTAATGAAGAACTGGCTCCCGCATCCTCCTACTGTCCCGTCCGCCAGTGCGGGGGCAACCGCCATGCTGACGGTCCCCTTCTCCCTATGTTTGAGACGCGGGATGAGCTCCGGTGTGAAATATCTTGGGACTTCTGTTCCCTGTTGTGAAGCGATCAAGGACCATATGGATTCGCCGCCTGTCCCAGTAGCAGTAGGGTCTCCGGCTTGCGCCAGAAAGTCCTTAGACACTAAGAGTAGCAAGTCAGATACAGTACATGGGGAATACCACGAAAAGAGCGCACCATTAAAGAACGCATTCAAGTTGTAGTAATATACTTTGCACAACTTGAGAAAGTTCTCGCATGTCTTCGGGCAGGCCTCTACCTCCAAGTCAATCACAACGTCGCCAAGAGAGGTCTCTAAAAGAACAGACATTCTCTAAGCTTGCAGATGTCGCCGTGCCTAGCCGCTGTGGGGATGCGTCCTGGCTGAGACACTGAGACACCCCGACGCCAGTGACGGTAATAGGAAGAGGATGGTTTGGGCCGTTTGGCGCCGGCCCGCTACACGCGCGCGTCCGCGGACGTTGTGATTACGGACCGTACTCACTGGCAGCGTAAAGTTGCTCGTATATGCAGATCAGACTTTCAATTGGGGTAAAAGCTACGCATGATAGTCACTATCCACGGCACGGAAGAAAACTAACAACTATTGTCCAAACCGCTCCAAACCTCCCCATCTCTGAGCAGTCCGTCATGGTCTGCGAGGGCATAAAGGTTGCAAATATTATCTAGTCTTGAATGTATCTCGTTGGCCCATATATCCAACGCCTTCGGTTCCTTGGGTATTGCATCGTATAGACGTCGTCCAAGAGCTTCCACGGAGCCATTATAGGCGTAAGCCCAGAAGAAATAGCGGCCTTTCTGTCTGAAGACCTTAATGCCGGGACTTCCCATCTTGGCAGGTATGGCGAGTGGTCCGTTCGATATAAGAGAGGAGAGAGGAGATATTCAAAGGATGTGTGACGATGGTGATGAACGGGAGGTTGAACTACGGCCGCGGCCGTTGACCACCTGTCGCACGAGTGATGGACACGTGTGGATACAATGAAGGCACTAGAGTAGGCCAGCGCTGAAGATGAAGAACCCTTGTTATCACACGATCCGAAAGTATGACTGAGGTCTCAGAAGTATGAGCGACATACAAAGGAATCCATCTCATTCATATGGGGACACATTAATAATTATTTGAGGGCTGTTATTAACTTAGCAGAATCAAAGTCGCTTCGCTCGTGTATGTCTGTTGATAGCCTGTCAATCCATTGAAGTTCGTTTGAGTAGTATACATCCATCAGGTAATCGGTATAGGACGGAGGATGTCGGCGAGTCTACGCTCAGAGCTCAAGGAGTATAGGCTGGAGCGTCATAGTCCGGAGGAGCATCATGTGGCATGGGCATCGATGCATTGGAAGGGCCCGCCGCAGGAGTTGTGTATCCGGCTAGTCATTTGCGTTAGTGGTTTTTGAGATTCACCGGTTGGAAAAGTACGCACGCAGTCCCTCTTCATCCTCGGCACTCTGTCTGCGCATATATATCGCCCGCTCTCGTGTCTTCTCGAGAGTCCCCACAAACTCGAAGAGTCCCTTATCCTTAAACCGTACCTCAGCCTTAGTACCATCCGTAAGACCGCCCTCCGGTGAAGGACGAATGTCAAGGACGAGATAATTTCCGCCAAAATAGGGCTGCTCGAATTTCGTGGTCACTATCGATGGGAGTGGGATAGAGAGCGAGTCGAAAGATGGCTTTGCGCTTGTGGCGCCGGACAGCGTTGACACGAAAATCAACTAGAGCGCAGCTATACATTAGAGCACTACAACATGCCGTATACAAGGAGACGTACTCGCTTGTCAGTAAGCCATAGCCGGCCTGGTTCTTTGAGCTTGCGCTCAGGCGTACCAGGTATAACCAAAGTGATCTCGGGACCAGACTCAACGGTGCGAATGAACATCTCATCTGGAAGAGGAACAGGGGCCCTGTGGGCATCAAGCATTGTCCAATTCAGAGCCATGGTCAAGTACTGTGAGTGGTGTTAACGGGGTATTGCGAAAGAGAAGTGATGAGTAACCTGTAACTTGCATGCAAGGGTCTTACAGCTGCGACGTCGCTAGACATGATTGTCCAAGTACCCTAGATACTAGGCAGCTCATTTTTATTTATGGCTACCTGGCGCAATGGTAGCGCGTTTGGCTTCGACTGCCGGCGTACCAAAAGGTTGCAGGTTCGAGTCCTGCGGTGGTCATAAACGAAAACTGGACAAGATTTTTTTTGCATCTCACCACTGGCTATTGAAATTTGACGCATGTGTACAATGATTACTACAATATTGAATGTAGAATCATGAATGTATATGCACCGAGCCACGACCGTAGTACTACGTAGGTGCTAACTAGATAGTAGTCACTGATACTTACTGACGTGGGCTACAGGCTTTGACAGTTTCTTGGTCGCATGCAGCGTAATATGGGACCTAGGGTAACTCAGTAACACTGAATCAGAATAGTTCTTGTGTCCTACATTGGACAGTCTCTGATAGCGTCCTATATCGCTTCTCACACTTGGTGACCAGAAAGTATCTTCCGAGATGGGCGTGATTTTGCATCATTCATGACTATTTTACAGGTACAGATCATGTGCATCGGTGCTTTCATGCTATGACTTGCTACTGAGGTGAACACAGATATTTTCCTCGTAGAAGCAAGCTCAAAGCCCTGTGGAGCTACTCTTGATTATTTCAGCAGCTGTGTTGAGAACGGCAATGAGTATGCATCATGTGCTCGTCCTAATAACAACATACCTTGCTCTGCTATTGCGTACGCGGTCGCTGCAGGTAGCACCCTGTTAGAATTCTGCTTCGGGTTTGATGGCGAATGCTGAATAGAATACCTTGTGCGTGAGCAGCGAAATGCAAGGGGATGATTGATAGGTCCACGACACGAAGGTTCGAGGTCCCGTAAACCTGTAATTCATTAATAAATGAATGCTATAAGAGGACCTCGCAACATACCTTCAGGCTGGGATCGACAACGCCATCTTTGTCTCGTGGCAGCATAGAGCATGGCCCCGCGGTATCTGCGATAATTTCAGCGTGATAGAATATCGAAACTGTTAGAACGCACGAAACGTGCTACTGATCGCTGATTTAATCCAGCCTTGGGACGACATTTAGCAACTCCATAGTCAGTGTTTTTATTGTCTCATACGTACCCCGTAAGTCATCATCGGTCTTGCAGCTAGCACCAGGATTCAATTCTCCGGCTATCATCAAATAATTCAGCGAGACAGATGCAGCGCTTTCAGATGGACAAACCAAGCATGTCCCTGAGCGGCGCAATCTTGGTGAGTCTACGTATGTACTTGACAATTTCGAGGGCGACTTCGAGATCTGTAAATTTGAGACGTCATGTAAGGGCCGAGCGCGATGCCAGTCATACTGACCTATAGCTTCGGAGAAGTAATTTGGATCGTATTCAGGCTCTTGAGCGGGATCACTCGAGGCCGAGTGCTGTGCATGTGTAGTGGACCTCTCAACAAATTATCGAGTACTTACTATTGTTCCTCGCGAGAAATTATGGTTCAAAGCCATTAACAGCGATACATATCGCTTTCCCGGCTCCGGAGAATCTGAAGAATATATTAGTACACTCCTCTCAATCTCAGACGCCTTAAAGATTTACTCGGCTGTCCTCCAGGCAGAAATCCTGGATAGCTAATGATTTCGCAACCAGGGGA
This sequence comes from Pleurotus ostreatoroseus, assembly GCA_005298045.1. Lineage (NCBI taxonomy): Eukaryota > Fungi > Basidiomycota > Agaricomycetes > Agaricales > Pleurotaceae > Pleurotus > Pleurotus ostreatoroseus. Next base: position 56,705 of record SWBT01000276.1, on the reverse strand, counting down.
ACGCTTGGTTCCACCAGGCTTTAGACGATCCACCAGGATCCTCGTTTGTTCGATCCAGCTGGGAGGGGCGCCTGTATCGATCATCCTCTGGAGGATATCCTGGCCCATCGCATATATTTCTGCAGCTCGGTCCGGCGGCGCGACCATATCCAGCGGGAGAAACGTGAACGACACCATACCGCTATTGAATACACCGCTACCGAGCGCGCTGATTACCTGTGTTAGCGAGATAGCATGCTGCTATACAAGAAAGGACGCACTGAAGCTCTGCATGCTCTGCAAAAAGCGCTGGGTCTCGGAGTAGGTCCAAGGTGGGCCAATCTACATCTTCCTTCAACTCTGTTCCAAGTTTCAGAATGACACGGGGACACGATACGTCAGAAACGCACCGAACGCCAACGGAAGGTACATGTGCTCTTGGACGTTCTGCCCGAGGCCGGGAAGATCAAGCTTCGTCGGAACGCCGATCCTGTCTAGCACCTCGTGCCGGCCTATTCCTGAGAGTTCAAGAATTTGTGGCGTTCTCAGGGAGCTGGATAGAGTTAAGATGGATGCTTGACTAACGAGCAGGGCGCTGGCTTACCCAGCGCACAAGATGACGTCTTCCCGCGCGTTCACGTAGTACGGCCGCCCTTGGTACTCGAACTCTACGCCAAGCGCAGAGATCAAACCGGCCTCGGTCTTCCCTGTGAGAACGCGATGGGCATGTGCAGATACTAAGACCGAGAAGTTCGAACGCTCCTTGTTGGGAAGATAGAAGGCCTTCACATATTGACGTCAGGTCAAGTCGGATTGTGAAGTGCAAAAATTGAGAACTTACAGTCGTCGAATAAGTGCGGGTATAAGTTTCTGGATCGATAGTATTGAGGACGAAAGAGAGTCCCAACGGCTGCACTTGGGAGTAATATATGACTTTTTTCCGGCGTCGAAATATACTTACGTCTCCATCATACTATAGAGATAGGCTCGTCAACTTGAGCAGGGCCGACGATAGAAAATCTCACTGGAAGCGGTGCAAGTGGGACGCCAGCCTTAAGTAATGTCTAGAGTTGTTAGTAGGATTTAATATAGGGGCAAGATTTTGAGGAAAACGACAACCATACCTCGCGGATCTTCATCTCACCATCTCCTATCGTTGCGGGATAAGTGAGTTTCAGTGGGCCATCCCGACCGACATCCCATCCATCAAAATTCAATTTGTGTTTCGATTGAAAGGAACTCGAGGGCTCTATAAACCTATGCAGGGAGCTCATGTATTAGAAGCCCATCGAATCTCATAAGATATCGGCTTACCCTTCCGTCTTGCGGACATGTTTCTGATAATTCTTCCAGTTCCAGCCGGGGTTACCTAGCCTCTCCAGATCTGCTTCGTGATCAGTTATCGGTACGAACGCGCATCACATCCAGCAATCCACAATACCGTCGATATCTTGCTGGGGAGGCTTGAGCCAGCACAGGAAATTGATCGCAGAAGAACCTCCCAGTCCACGACCGCTTCAGTATTCATGAGCACCGTGGAGTGTACAAGAGCAAGGCGCTTCGTACCGAAACCATAGCGCTTTGCGATCGAGCGCGGCTTGGTCAAGCTAGAAGACGTGGTGAAGCCCAGATGCTGTGCCACGGTGAGAGATGACAAAAACCAAGACGAACCGTTTGATGGTTCCACGAGTAGACGTCATTGCCGAAGTGGCTCCCGTATGAGGCTGGACGAACTTCTCATGGTATAAGTGCATGGATGACAAGACGAGTACGGTATGCTCACGAATGTTGGGGTCATCAATGTTAGCAGGCCCAGATTCCAAGAGGAGGACAGAACGACGAGGGTCTTCGGTCAATCGGGCCGCTAGTGTTAGACCAGCCGTCTTTACGAACATCAGTCAGTACACCAGAGAACGAAAAGCCTCAAACACATACGCCGCCACCTGAAGAGCCACGCAATTAGGCATGTGTCGTATCTGGAGAGTCCAAGCAAACAACTTACCAACTATTACATAGTCAAACCATTTGTTAACAGCGTATTCTGCAGATACAAGCATAATGAGCTCGACGAAGGAGACAATTAAAGCACTCGCAGCACATACGTGTATATACGGTATATATACATGTTCTGCCGCCAAGAGTATTTGTTTCCGTTGATGAATAGTGGATCTTGTAACGCACAAAGAAGTGATGAATGATATAAAGACTCGCACTTGGCTCCATCTTCTATTTTTTCTTACCGCGGGCTGTGGGTCAGCTGGATCGGCTGACGCTCTAGCTTCGAGACTTAAGATCATGAAGTTTGAACCAGAGAGCGGATGAGAAAGATAAACCTTCGCAGATACGTGGCATTCGCAAGTGTATCTGACCTAGACCCAACTATGATTTCTGGGCAAACAACCGTATAAATTTGATGTACAGTATACGTGCTCGATAGATAGGACTTCTGTGCGTGAATATGTGAGGGTATGGGCCGCAGTGGTAAGAACTACACTTACAAGCTCCTTAAACTGAGGACAAGGGTAGGATGTATCAAGTCCCAAGTACGTACAAAACCTTCCCCTGCAGAATACATTGTTTTACTGACCGCGAGCTCAGATAGTGAGACACTCGGGCGAGATTCTCTTCCCGTCGCGCTGCAGATGGAAAAAAGAACCTAAATAACTATCTTGACCCAGTTCAACGCGATGAGCTTTCAAATAACTAGTCGAGTCATTGAAAGCTGGAAAGGTCAGAAGTGTTGGTAACTTGCATGTAAGGTTTCGAAGTCCGCTCGTCGTCCGCCTTTTTCCTAGCGAAATCCCGACGCATCACGTGACCTGTCCACGCGAATCTCACGCGGAATACGAACTTCGAAGCATGAAGCTTTGAAGCTTTAAAGTCTCAAGCAACTCTCACTGTGTACGATTCGGACTATCTTGCCACAGCGTTGTGTTGTCTTTTTTTCCGCTTTTAGTGCTTTTTCGGGTGTCCAAACACGCTGTTTTACCCCGAATGTGAGTAAAACGTCCTCTTTCCTCTGTCGCACACACTATATTTGTGCTATCGAGACGTTGATCTACACTCACAGTGTGCACAAGTAGCATGGCCCGACCAAACGAACCGTTTGAACATATCAGACTTGGATCTGACGAAGTGGACGTTCTTCCAAGCTCGAGCCTTTCATGCTCCGTCCATTCACTTCCTCCCGAGGTTCTTATACGGATCTTTCAGATTTACATCCTCTATTACCAAGATCGCTACACAGAAGATCCGCACGGCAGACGACCGTACGTCTGGCTTAGTATCTTTCATGTCTGTCATAAGTGGCGCGAGATTGGCCTCAACGAGACTCAATTTTGGACGTGGCTTGTGCCAACTCGTTCTCCTGAATGTGCAGAATGCTTCATCTCCCGTGCAGGCACTCGTCTCTTCTCCATCGAGATACCCTCAGACTATACTCAGTTTCAGAATCGAACATCGGTCTTACGGCTCGTGGAGGAGCTTCCCCGCATCCGTGCATTGAAGCTCTCTGGTCTTAGGCTGTGGAAATGTATCTCTGGTGCGCGGTACGCTTCCCTGAACGCACAGGCCCTCGAAAGCCTGTCCATCTCAATGCATCAAAAAATATCCACCATCCCCAAATTATCGGCCTCACCTCTTCCTAAGCTAAAGGTTCTAGTTACAGAACATAGCTCCTATGCCTTGTTACGAGCTCTGGTTCGTCCAACCCTGACTGTTCTAGTTCTGCGAAACTGCTCCCTTCAAGGAGGCTCTTTTCTCGATCTCCTAAACATGGTCCCCTCCCTACAGTCGCTCTGTCTAGAAAGCAGAGCAACCTTAGAACTGGCGCCGCGCCGAGCGAACCCCATTTCTCTACCAGCCCTTCGCCGACTGCAAATCGTAGATCACTGGCTCTTACACTTCTGTGAGAACGTTCGACTCTCTTGGAACAGAGTCCAGGTCGATATTTCGAGGGGCCCCTTTATCACAACTACTCGACGCCCTAACCCATCTAACAATGCGCCGATCTTCAACTGCATTGCCTCATATCTGGGTACCTCCTTCGGGGATCCAGAGACGCGCTATTATCTCAATGTCCACGTTAAACAGCTTTACAAGGGAAAGGCTGAAGTCATCATGACGCGAGGGCGTCACGATCATGGCACAAGAATGGAGACTGGCGGGTTCACTTTACCCGTCTATTGCGGGAAATTACCAGAACAGACCATCGCCAAACACATGGAGTCTTTCTTCAATGCAGTTCCGCTACCTGGCACTTCTACGCTCGATGTCGACGCGGCACTCCCTCCTTCCCTCTGGCAGCAGCTTTCATGTACCCATATCGATCAGCTAGAATCTCTTACCCTCTCAAATCACGCCGTCCGTAGCTTCATTCTCGCTTGCAACAACTACACTGCGGCCCCACTCTTCCCTGAACTTAAGGAGCTGCAGCTAAAGACAGGGAAATTCGCGATCGCTACTCGCAAGGACTCAAAGCCGTATCACGTCCTGCGTAACCTGGAGGCAGCGCTGTCCGCGCGGAAGCGCAAAGGCCTGGCACTGCAGAGCCTGAAAATTGTTTACGAGGGGAAATTGACCGACGAAGAACTCGCTTTCGTGCGCGCTGCACGTCTTGCAGAAAGGTTGCGGATTACGGAGCTCGGATATGCGAAAAAAGCCCAGTATGCACCTGCGGAAGATATCCCGGACACCTAACGCTGAAGAGCTCTGCTGCTTACGACGACCATTTCCAAGCACGTACCTATGCATACATATATCTCCTGGGCCGTCCCGCTATATCAATCTTGTATGTTGATTTCTCTTGCTCGGCACTTCGCATAAGTACAAAGCTCGTACGCGAATGACACGATATCTTGTCAGGATCTTCATTTTCTAGTACACATCGAAGAGAATAACCTGTATTCAATAAAACACGTATGACCTGTAACACTGTATTCTATCTGTATACTTCCCCAACCGTGATCATACGAATGGAAAGACATGTCGTATCCTGGAGCTTCAGGCCGAGAACTTGCCCTTGATGATATCGGCAGCTATCAGAGTGTCAGAGGGACTGCAAGACATAGTTCGGGCGGAGAACAACGCACCTTGTTCAGCGATGGCGTACACGGTGGCTACGGCAACGCGATCAGTATGTCATGGCATTTGGTATTTGTTACAGCACTTACCCTGGGGATGCGTGCCGATGTGGAGAGGCACGATCGAGAGATCGACTACGCGGAGGTTGTTGGTCCCGTACACTTTTAGGTTAGAGTCGACGACGCCTCCTTTCTCCAAGGGAAGCATCGAGCAAGACCCAGCGGTGTCTGCGGCACACAGCACATATCAGTATCATTCCGCCACGATCGACGATGGAACTCACGCCATGTACTGCACACAGTTGCCTTAAGCCACTCTGGAAAAGAACCGAATTAGAACCCTGCTCCGCGTGTCTCCATATCGCGACTGTGACGTACCTCGCAGCTGCTCGTCGGTTTGAACTTCGGGACCGGGGTTGACCTCCTTCGCTACAACGAGGTTCAGTCCATAGCACGATGCTGGAGGTATAAGTGACCCACAGATCATATCCTTCATCGGCGCGATGTTTGCCATTTCGCGAGCGAACTTAGCCATCTCCGTGTGGACGTCTAGGTCTTGAACGCAGGTGAGCCCGAGGCTAACAAGGAGGAAGCTATGCACCCACCGATACTTTGCTCGAAGTAATGGGGATCATAGTTCGGGTCCTTCGCTGGGTCCTCCGATGCAGTGTGCTTTGAAAATTCATTAGTAAACATCTCTTTTACATGTGTAGAAAACTCCACTGACGATAGTACCGCGCGAGAAAGTGTGATTCGTCGCGATGAAGATTGTGATGTATCGTCTGCCATCAGCGGGGGGATCTTGTAGTGATAAACGGAGTTCAGCTGTCGGAACCCCCACAACGTTCTATCTGACAGCTTACTGGGACCGGACATAAAACTCGGCAGGCTGATGAATTCGCAGCCAGGAGACCCCTTGCCAGGTTCGAAACGTTCGATCTCCACCTCATACTGCTCTTTCAACCCAGGTGGGGATGTCTTCGGGTCCATCCTGGCGATTTTGTCCTTCATAGCCTGGTAGATCTCTGTTGCACGCGGCGTCACCTTGTCCAAGGTCGTGAAGCCAAACCCAACTATGCCACTAGTGAACAGGCCCGAGCCAGTCGCGCTAACAAAGAGAAACAAGGTCAGGGGATGGTCATTGACATGATGACGAAAGAGTGTACGCACTGTAGCTCTAACTGTTTTGCAGCGAACGTTGGTTCCTTGAGCATGTCAAAGGTATCCCACTGTACATCGTCCTTAAGTTCTGGTACGCTGCGTTGTAAGCGTATGAACTCCATGCTGTCCATACAGGGAACGTACCCCAGCTCATTCCAAGTAACATGTGCTCTTGGACGTTCTCTCCTACGCTGGGAAGATCGATCTTGATCGGGATGTTGAACTTATCGAGGACATCTTTCTTTCCGATGCCTGATAATTCCAACAGATGTGGGGATTGAAGCGCACTGCGTAGCACGCGTCAAATTTTGACACAGATTTCTTAACGTATGGACCTACCCAGCTGAGAGGATAACTTCTTCGATAGCGTTTACGGAGTGGGTTTTGCCGTCGTGCTCGAAGACGACCCCCACAGCAGAAGACTTGCCGTTTCCGGTCTTGTCCATCAATATGCGACGTACTGGAGCATGCACCATGACCGTTAGGTTTGGACGGTCCTTGTTGGGTAGGTAAAATGCCTGCATCCACGTCGATAAGAATTCAGATACTACGCATCACGGACCATGCTAGCCTACCGTGGTTGCATACGAGCGGGTATGTGTCTTGGGGTCATAAGCATTTGGTATGAAAAACACGCCGTTCGGCTGAGCTGCATGTCAATGGGCGTAGCATATATACGAGTATCAACTCACATCTCCGCTCAGCTGCATCCCAACAATGTTAATATTATTTGACTGGACATTGAGAGTTAGCTTACCGGGTGGGATGCTGCCGGTATGCCTGCGTTCATGAACGTCTTTGAAGAGCCGTTGTCAAAAGTTGGGAAAGATTTACACTATTTGATCTACAGTACCTCTTGTATTTTCATTTCGCCTTCTGCCATATGAGCAGGAAACGAAAGTGATAGCGGCCCTAACAGAAAAGTGAAACGGGTCAGACGCTGCGCATATATGCTATGGATGAGCTCACCCTGACGTCCGATCGTCCAAGTGTCCAAGTTCAACTTGAAACTCTGCTTGATATGTTCGGGTGGTTCGACGAATCTGAGTATGCCGCTGAGCACAACCTCTTCACATCATGCCAGTTCTTGACACACCCTTCTGTACGAGCTAAGAATGACTCGTAATTCTTCCAGTTCCAGCCTGGGTTGCCCAAACGTTCCCAGTCTAGAAACATATGCTAAGGCAAGGCTTTCGGAGAATACGGAAAGTATACCATTGACATCCCTCGCAGGTGGCTTGGTCCAGCATAAGAAGTTGATACCGGAAGAGCCCCCAAGACCCCGTCCCCTGATATGTCATTATTAATGAAAATCTCTCGCCCGCATATACCCTCACGCACCGATCCCAAGACACTTGATTCCCGCCTAGATATTCCTGCGGTGTCTGTGTACTCCGTGAGTAAAAAATCTCATTAACTACAAGACTGCATACAGTTTTGTAGCTCCAGGCGTATGAGTCGTTGCCAAAGTGCGTTCCAAATGACACAGGGAGAACTATGAAGATACGTAAGTCGCAACAAAACCATCGATGTAATCTCCACTTACGGAGCTTGGGGTCCTGTATATTAGCACCTCCGACCTCGAGGACAAGCACAGATCTATCAGGGTCTTCGGAGAGGCGAGCGGCCAAAGTCAGTCCGGCAGTCTACGATGCACTGTAGTCAACATCTGATTGTAGAAGCGTCATCGCTTCTCAGACAATGAAACGCACTCCACCGCCTGCAGCGAACAATCTCATTAGCGTCGCCGCTGCGTGATCGATGCCTTGGTTTCCTCACCTACGATGATATAGTCAAAGAAACGGTTTGAGACGTCCTCGACATTGGCAGTCATGATGCAGCTGTTCGAGGGAAACCAAGGGGTCGACAACAGTACGCGTGATGGGAGAAAGCGAGATAAAGGAGACGGTTTGCTAGCAGACACTTCCGAAGGCTGAGATATATACTGCAATGGGTAGTGCTTCTCGATGTTTCCCACGAGTCTTCGCGACAGTCCAAAGGGAGGAGATGGCGCGACGAGTACCAAAGTCGCTCCGAATCGGATATCTTACCCTCTATCGGTCATCTGGGTTCCCCTATACGATATTCAGGTCATATTCCCTTGTGATCTAGGGTGCAAGAACACTTCTTCATTGCGAAACATGTTCCGGACTAGAGCAGGATACTTCTTACCAAGTCAGCTATCGTTGGTAAAGTCGTATAGACAGACGCTCACCATATATGAATATGACTCCGGTGGGACAATTTTCTCGCTTTCGACGATGAATGAACATCTTCAGTTCTTGAGTACAACTTTCGACAGACATGGATGTTGAGTTACGTCAAGACCCAGCAAAGAGATTAAACACCGCGCACTACGCCGTTGATGAAACAATTACTGCGTGTCCTGGATGGATGATCAAGCTCGTATCGCAGCAAGGCAGCTTCCCTGTACCATTTCGGATATACATGATATGCAAGATGTCAATCCTGTCAACGCTCAACAATCAGTATAGGCGGCTCAACAGCAGAGAGAGTAGCTGCAGTGCCGGGAAAATCAAAAAGCGCTCAGGGTGCACATCCAGAAAAGGAAGGTGTAGTGTTGAGATTTGTTTGAGCAGCCTCCGTCACGGACCTCGTGGATGGCAGATTTGCTACGCCAAGGCCTGCACCTGGCGTGATGAGAAGAACATATGATAATCATTCCCTACCAGCATTGATAACAGAACATATGGCAATACCATGAAACACAATCAGCGGGTTTCACGATTCCAGTTATATATAGATCCTTGCTTGGCTGAGGTTAATCCCTAAAGTTCAGTCATGTTCCACGAGCGAGAGCCCTGGTCAACTCAGATGGTAAAGCAACCCTTGATGATATCGGCGGCTGAACGAGAGAAGAGATCGATCAGTGACTCATGCAAACATTCGACAAAACCCTCACCCTGTTCTGCCATGCCATACACGACCGCTACATAGAGTACGTCAGAGGACAACATGAAAGCACCAACCGAATGCTCACATTGGATATGTGCCGCAAAGTGTAAAGGTGCGATGGAGAAATCGACAACGCGAATATTGTTGGTCCCATATACCTGCCGTGAAGAGTAAGCTCTTTATTTATGGGCGTGTACCATTGATTGCATGCCTTGAGTGTAGGATCAACAACGCCACCTTTCTCTCTGGGGAGCATGGAACAAGTTCCCGTCGTATCTGAAGACAGTCGGCATCATGAATAAGTATTTACGGATCATGCTTACGCCATGTTGTCAAGAACGTTTCCCCCATCCAGTCTGAAGGGTTGACGTGCTTCAGAGAAGGCTGCACATCTGCTAGTGGACAAATTCTTACCGCGAAGTTGTTCATCAGTCTTGAGCTCTGCCCCTGGATTATATTCTTTGGCTGTATCCAATGTCATGATATACCAAGTGTTAAAAAGGATGAAAAGTCCATACCGATCATATCCTTTAAAGGCGATGTAGCAGCCAATTTCCGGGTGTATTTGAGCTGCTCGACAAACATGTCAAAATCGACATCGCATTCGTCGTAGTGCGGATCAATCTCCGGTTCCAATCCGGGATCGCTGGACATAATGTGCTAACCGTAGTGGTGTTAGTATCAAACGGAGGATCGAACCCAATGTACCAAGACTTACCACCGAACCGCGCGAGAACATGTAGTTGAGACTTGTGCTGATACCGACGTAGCGTTTTCCTGGAGCACCAGGTTCTACGGACTAATGAGTGCCGATACCGGACCACATGGTCAATCATACGTACTTCCATGTACTGTATTAGAACCGTATAAGATGAACTCGGAACCGGGTGAGTTAGTTCCAGGCTTGATGCGTTCAATCATGATCTCATATTGTTCCTTTAGGCCAGGATTCTTGTTAGGATCGACATTCGCAAGAATGGCTTGTGCCTTCTTGTAGATTTCCTCGGCCTTGGCACTGTCTGTGATCTTGTCCAGGGGTGCGAACGCGAAGTTGATGTATCCGGACGTGAAAAGACCTTCTCCCTTCTCGCTGATGATATGTCGTCAATCGGTTGGGAAGACAGAGCAGATGATATTACGCACTACAGCTCGGCGTGCTTAGCCAGCTGGGCAGGGTCACGCAAAACATCGAAGGTTTCCCAGTCCACATCGTCCTTGAGTTCTAAAACAACTTTATTGTCTGTTCAAAAAACCTTGATAATCGAAAAACGTACCAAAACTCGAGCCGCAGATGATATGCTCTTGCATATTCTCCCCGACGCCAGGCAAATCTATCACCACTGGTACGCCCACACTTTCCAGAACCTCCCGCTTTCCGATACCAGAGAGCTCCAAGACCTTCGGCGAGCGCAGCGCCCCCGCAGCGAGGATCACTTCCTTCTTCACATACACGACGCTCGTCTTACCGCCGTATTCAAACTCGACATGTGTGGCGACGACGTTGCTGCCCTCGTTCTGGCGCAGCGCGATCCGGTTGACGCGCGCCTGGACGAGGACGAGGAGATTCGGCCGATCACAGTTCGGAAGGTAGTGCGCCTGTGACAGCGTTGAGACAAGACATGGTGGGGATAGTGGAGAACGGGACTTACGGTGGTCGCATATGACCGCGTGTGGGTGCGGGGATCGTGAGTAGCCAGAAGATAATATACGCCATTGGGGTCTCCGTTGTACTGAACACCTATGATGAGTACTAGCGTCTCTGCATCACAAGTTCGCATACTTACAGGACCAGGTGCAAGGGGCAGTCCAGCGTTCAACAGTGTCTGTCATGAAAATTAGCGCGAGCCTTGATCACCTGAGCGCCACCGACGTGCCTGCCGTAGCTCTCGTTCATGAGGACTGATGAAGGAGGGATAGCCCAAAGCCAATGGCCCTTGAGGAATGGGGTTAAGCGTTAGGCAAAATCCGTTTGGAACGTCATACCATCGTGCCCCACCTCCCAGGTGTCAAAGTCGGTTTGGAAGAAATCCTCTGTCTCTTTGGGCGGCAGGACAAATCTGCAGGGCACATTACTATCAAGAGGGGTAGTGGCACAGTGGACGAAGTAGACCCACCCTTCTGTGCGGGCAACATATTTTTGGAAATTCTTCCAGTTCCAACCAGGATTTCCAAGACGTTCCAAGTCTAAGAGAATTGGGACCATATACAGCGCGTGTACAGGCGCGGTCACTCACCATCAAGTTCTTGGGCGGGAGGTTTCCCGTATCCCATGAAGTTAATCGCTGTGGAGCCTCCCAAACCGCGACCCCTGGAATCATCGTCATCATAGAGATAAGAAGGCGTAGACAAGACGTACCTCGCCCAGACACAAACTTTGTCCTTGAGATGCTTCTGTCTGGACTACAGAGAGATGTTCAGACACCGCAAATATCTGAGAGTCGATGAATTTACCGTCTCGTGACCCCAATCATACATCTTGTTGCCAAGATGAATACCGTATGCTCCAGGGCGTACTGAATAAAAGATCCCATCAGCGACTTAGATACCACGAGATGTGATATTAGACGTACGTATCACAGGATCTTCCAGGTTAGCACCCCCCGCTTCGAGCACGCATACAGACGTATCCTTGTCTTTGCTCAATCTTGCCGCAACTGTGAGCCCAGCGGCCCCACCACCTGTGCCGCAGTCAGCAAACTGGAGAGCGGAGTGAAAGGAACGTGTACACCTATGATCACGTAGTCAAACGTCTTGTCGGCAACATCGCCCAAGGTCGCTGCCATGTTAGTTTGTGAATGGTCAATATGGTAGATGGCAATCCCTAGGGACAAACCATCATATACTCCGTAATGTGAAAGGCTTTATACCCATGGGCTAGCTATTACAATCTCCGTCCCTGGAGTCCCTTTCCGCGCTCCTCGGTATGCCCGCCTGCTATTCAAAGAGAAGATAATATCACTCGCTGCTCGTTGTTCATCAGAGAGCGGGCCTACTTTATGATTGGTACGCCGTCACATGCACATACTGTGGCGTTGCGCAGCATCGTGCATCGGGCTAGTCCAAGGGTGCGCTATCGGAAGAAGGCCCCTCAAGGTTTCGTGACCATTCTGCAGACAGTTTTGGTTCTGTCGCCCAAGCTCTTGACGCGAAGGGATAGCGCCAAGGAGTCGCGTAAATCGAACAGCCTGCAAGGTGGCTTTGTTCAGCAAAACGAGATGTTCGAGTCATGCGAGCGAATGAAAAGGATAATGAAACACACCTGAGTACAGCTTGGACCCTGTACGAGTTACACTTGAACATCGGTCGTACAGGCAATGTGCGATTGCAAAGCGCGTCGCCTGTTGAAAAATTGACAATTAAGTCCATGCCTGTGCTCAGTGATGTTGATGGTGTTAATGCTTCAGTCAAGACTCGACTTGTTAGACATTGAGATTGTGTTCAGCTGGAACAAAGTTCGGTGCGCGTGACCTCCGCCCAAACATGCTTGTCTATCTTATCTAACCTTGTGAAAGGAGCCATTGCGGCCTGTGAGTGGTCATAGTCTGTGATCCCCGTACTATTAGCATTAGGACGATTGTGACAACGAGACGCGAAGGTATAGCAACTGGAAAGCACGCGCCATAGGACAACAGCGCAGTGACGAGAACACAGTGCATGACGTGCCTTACTTCCGTTGAAGTCGGGGTGCCCTGAGAAGACCCTGAGAGAAGCAAACATAAGATAGTCAAGTGAATGATTCGAAGCTCGAGAGCACCTTCCCAGCGTTCGATCTATAAAAGCAGGTTCTTGCAGTGTACAGACGTCGTTCACCTGACCAGCACGGAAGACAGAGATTGGTGGGTGGAGCCACATTACAGGGAATACCTGACATCTGGCGACATGATACGTGACCATGAGCTATGCATGCACGAGTCCACGGAACATTACCCACCGCACGAAAATTCATTACAACAAATAGTTTACTTGCGAGAGGTATCAATCGAGCAGCAAGACATTTTAGGAAGAAAGCTCACTACCACCAGACGACTCAAGAGATCTCTTGGGAGAGCTTTATCTCAATCCGGAATGTAGGACGTTTATCGCCTCTTTTCATACGGGAACGCTAGGCTCAATCTCGCCTAGAAGCATCGTCGCGTCCTTGCTACCAGTCAAGACTAAACGAACCGTTAAACGTGTTGTCATGTAACCAGTATGTTGAACTTACTGATGGGCTCCTTTGGATGGAAGTCTACGGCAGTGACGGTTCCCTTGTGCCCCGGAAGCTGCGAAGAACTCACATCAGTACCGGAAGCAGGGCAAATAAAAACAACACACCTTGTATAGCACCTTGCCCGAGTCCACATCCCAAATGCACACCGTCCTGTCTGCGCCTCCGACACCAACCCGGCGTCCACCATCGTCCTTACTCCACGCGCCTCTCAAAAGCGTGTTCTCAAACCCAGCGGGCGCGCCCATGAGTACGCGGTGCACGCGTGACGGCGTAGGGGAGAACGGACGAACATCATGGATGAGCGTTTGCGACGAGAATGATGGTGATAGAAGGAATGAGCCGTTGGGCGACAGAGATAGGGATGTTGGTGTGTCAGTGTGTCCTGTGAGAGTGAGCACTTCGGCATTCTTGCGCAGGTCGAGCACCTATGACAACGGGTTGTTAGTAGAAATCCCTCAAAAACAGGGCAAGTACCCACGTGAATCTCGTTGTCCAGCGCAGCGGCATATATGTTCGCACCATCTGCACTCCAGCAGACAGCCGTCACCGGACAACCGACCTCGAAGACCGCGACGGGCTGCTTCGACCCCTCATCTCCGCCCTCCCACACACGCACAGTCCCATCGTCTGAGCCACTGGCGACGAGTTCGTTACCAGCCGCACCCGCAAGCGTCCTATCAAGTGAATTCACGATTCCGCGGTGTGCACGTAGCTTGCGAACGCGTTGACCAGTAGAAAGGTCGGTAATCGACAGAGTGTGATCCGCAGATGCAGCGTACAGTATAGAGGAGTACAGTGACCACTGTAGATCAAGAATAGGTGCTTTATGGTGGTTTGCTAGTAAGCCATAGTTGGTGTTCGGAGAGTACGTCTTCCATAACGCTGGGAAGAGAGTGATCAGTCTATGAACGTTCCGGACCAGATCCCGTGCACAATACAAGCTCGATACATACAGATAGAACGATCAGCCGAGCAAGCTGCAATATTCTGTCCCGTTGGATCAAATCGGCAACTGAGGATTTCTGCCTGAAAACAATATAAGCACGAAATCCTCAATCAAAACATATGAGCGCAAGCAACTAACACCGTGTGAGCCTGATAGGCTAATGATAGGTGCCTCAAGGCTGCTAGTGCGTTTTACAGTACGAATAAGGGCTTGCTGACGTTCGTCATTCGAGGATGAGATAGCAATTTGGTTCGTAGGTCCGGGCGACGACTCGCGTGTTCGCTTGACAAGAGCACCCTGGGGGTTGGGAGAACCTGCTCTCTTTGACATTATTTCCGGAAGAGATAAGAAGAGGCGAGGGAGATGAAAGAGTCTTTAGACGAAAGAGTCTCCTCGATGGTTGAGCACAAATTAGCGGTTAGCTTGGCGCCAACTTACTGGGGGGACGCGAGACGTGACGTGGGCATAGTCTATATTGCTATTTAAAATTTTAGAAAGCAAGGCCGCCTGGCGTAATGGCAACGCGTCTGACTACGATCGATTGCTTACGTAATCAGGAGACTGCAGGTTCGACCCCTGCGGTGGTCATTCTTTTGGTTCATAATTTTTCACCAGTATCCTTGAACGTTGAAAGTCGCCAGAACATACAACTTCTTACTTATAAGAATATCAGTGGTGTGTATTACAGGCTATGGGAGATCGGAGCAGGCTCCCAAACGTTTAGCACGTTGACAGCACTTGTATTGTTGCGATCTAAAACGTATGAGATAAAGTTGTAGGTTTAGTAGGGTGCTCTCGAATGCAGATACGCAAGGCGTCTGATGGCGGGCACTGCATTCGATAACAAGAAACCATTTCTTCCGCTGCAGCTGACGGTTCGTCGGCGCTTAGCGGAGAGACAAACTTGACGTAGGCCTCACTTTAATGAGACGAAGTCTGAAACTCGACCTGGGACGCAATCGGGCCTCCACGATAAGTTACAAGTCTTGTGTATGGTAGTTCTGACTGCATTCCGAGTTGACATACCACCATATGAGCGATGCTAATCAGTGCCACAACGCATAGTAGGGTTCCTGTTAGATGACTTTCGAAACCCCTCAAAATCCAACTACCACAGCTCCCTAATAGTAAGTATTGGTGTATTCAAATGCAGTGCACTGAAATATTACTCAGAACCAAGGAGTCTCCAGCCCTAAAGCATAGCGTCGTCGCGTATCGGGTGCCCCTGAACCCATGACGCAGTGCCCCGAGAGTCTGCGGCAGGGTCTTGTGGCGGAGAACATGGTTTGTAGATGGCAATGAAAGCGAATGTCTTCATCCATATCAACCGACGTGTCTTCGGAGGCAGCGCTTTTTCTATCGGCAGAGTATGTCCCTCTCCCCCATCTCTGCATAGGACGTGGCACTGACAATATTGCAACCCGCATCTCTTCCACGCTCCCGACATCTACGACAAACAAAATTATTCTTGAGCACATGAATGCAGTTCCATCGCCTTTCAATAGTGTTCCGACCATCATCATCCGTCCGCCGACTCGTACGCCGTCACCTACAAGTCGTTCTTTTTTACGAGATATATTCGCGCCTACAAGACTATCCTTAGAATATGGATGGGCTCTTACTGCGTCGCCTCTCTGTCTCACAAAGGCAAGGAGGCCAGGGTCTCCTTGTGCGCTTGCGATGGAGAAGATAGCAGAAGAAGGCATGGGACTCTTACGAGGAGAGAAAACCCTGCAAAGGGTGTACCTGACTATTCCACCGTCACTCGAACAACTTGTAGTATACTTCAGGGGGCACATATGGTACGTCTGCACATATACTATCTGCTTCCATATGTTTAACCCTGTCTAACAGTGTTCCCGCTACGGATGCCGTACTTGATTCCACTGATCGTTCTCAGGCTGAGCTGTTCAGCTCAGAGTATGGGACAAATCAGTGAGACCATACTCTACAAGACTGGGATTCATCGGCCTCTAATCGTTTTCATCTCTTCGCTCAATTATAGAGAAACACTGGCTATGCCAAGCATGTCATCAGTGGGTTCGTCATACTATAGTGCTCAAGACGAACTCTTGTAAGTCGCTATTTGTTGAGAAAAGTATTTTATCATGAAGTTTGCTTTTACTTTACCCTAAAAGTGATTTCTCGGAGGCATCGACTACAGAATGCCCAGCCCCATACGAATCACGAGCAGAAACACCACAACTTCCTATCGTTTATTACGACTCTCCCACAACCATTCCCGACTCAACCTACATTTCAGCTCTATATGTGCCAGGTACAAGCTATGCAACCAATGCTAGGTACGGAAAATTGTATGTGAAGAGCGTTTTTTGTTAACTCTGTACAGGATTAACCCTAGTTATGACCCCTCGCCCTCCAACTTAGAAGCCTTTTTCAGTGATAGCCAGACAACCAGACAAGATACGAACCTGTATAGAAGGTAAGAGGCATTTCCATCTATCTAGCTATTCCTAACAACGAGAACCCTTGATTCATGCTTACAGACATATTCGCGACGTTCTACCAACAACATCTGCGATCGACGAACGAAGTCTAGCTCCGAACCGCCGGGGCTTGGATACACACTCAGGTGATTTGGCACCTCAGGGATGGATACCGCATCGCTCTATGGATCGTAGGTGCTACTACTCTCATAGTAGTTTGCGCGTCGTCGTGGATGCGGACCTTCGCAATGAACGTAAACTCGCCGCGATCACCTCGCGCCTGTCCCAGTACGATCTCTCTCACGGACTCGAGCTTTGGCTCCGTGATATCGAGACATCGGCAGACCGCATCAATTTAACTGTGGGCTACATAGACCATTTCTCAGCGACCCTCAGTTTTGACTGTCCACAGCCACTACTTGCATCGGAAGCTGGTTAGTCTACTCTTCTCGCTGATAACAAGACGATTGACGTGCATTACTATTAGCAAACGAAGGGCCTAAATATCTATATTGGCTATACATTGAGTCGCATCCTTCTCATGCAGCACTCCCAATGGAGGCGTATCGTGATGCTTTGGAAAGCCTTCATAACTGTTATTCTAGTAAATATATCAACCGTTGCTTTCTCTATTTTATTTAAGTCGTAACCTCATTTCTCAGAATACGTCAATGCTCCATCAACTTTCGACAATACCACCTCTCTATTTTCTGAGGACGAATGCAGGCTTCTGATAGAGCAGCTTAGGCCTTGCGCTGACGGCATGGCGTATCCCGTGAGTCTGAACGTTCACTCTGTCGCCATTGTCTTGCTTCGCAATCGTAAGCATTCGCCTCCGTATCTTTGATCGCACCTTCTCAATCCGCTCACTCTGATGCAGTAGAACTCTCGTGGAACGAGAGTCATCCGCCGAACTCACCCCTTCCTCGGCTAGAACGAATTATTCCACGAAGAAGCTCACGCACTGCTTTTTCTCGTATTACCGTAATTTTCTCTGGACTCTTGTGCTGTTGTACTTGTTTTTGATGCAAAACAGTCGGCCTGGACAGTATAAAGCTATGCCTAATCAGACACACAGATTCCGGTGTTCCGTGAGTTACTAGCAGCGATAAAAGACTCTACACAAAGACTTCACACTTAAATCGTACTATATGGTGTACCGTAAATCTACGTGTTTTCTTTTCTTTCTTTCTGTTTCACGTATCACACCAATCAAGGCTCAGTCTCGTTCATCCATATGATTCGTTCTAAATAATTGAAAGTCGAAGTAATCTCGATACTGTAATAGATAGACAATGTCGTTGGACACGGGTAATGCGCGTCCGAATCTGACAGTAAAGACCAACTCATATTCAATTAGTGGAACTTAGACACGAGAGTAAGTATGGCAGAATAGACTGTATTGGTATAACAGGTACCTTTACACGAGAGTGAGATGGCAGAATAGACTGCCATATTCAAGGGCACCCTACGGTATATATAGTACTACTGCTAATTGTCTATAAGTCCGATAATAAAGGGACAAGCAAGAAAATAAGACCGGGACCCCAGGTCTTTGTTACAGAGAGTAGAGAATAAATCGACCGTGTCCAAAACGTGTGGCGTCCCGCCAACTCGAAAAGCGATCCCGCGCATTATTCTGATGCGGGACGCTTGCTTCCCGCGCGCGTCGCGTACTCTTGTCCTCGATCTCCAACATCAGTATCTTCAAGGAACCTGATCCGCCAAAACTTTCGTCCGAGCCTGTCCACCACACGGCCTGTCAGTTTGAACAAGCTCTCCACTATCTTGTGCGGACACAAGCTTGTTTCGACGTTGAATTGGGCCGCCCATCGTGAATACCGACCGTCTTCTTCATCCATGAGACTAGGAGTGCAAACAGAGGACGGTCTCCCAATGCGAAAGGGCTGCATGCCATCCTGGTCATCTGCGTCCATCAAGTGCAAGATCAGATACGCAATGTCTTGACAGTCTTTGATCTCCCCTACATAGGACCTTCTGAGAGTGCTGGCTCCGTTTGCCGTCTGGACGGGACGGCTGGCCCTGTCTATACAGTTTGCGATGGCTGTGAAGGTACGCTGGGTGGGGCCAATGACTGCTGGTTCATGGCAAACTGGAAAGACTGTGAACATCAGACAAAGCCGCAGTACAGTGAGAATACCGAGCGTTTGCTCAGAACGACAGGCGGCGTCGAAATAAGTGGCAAAGGCGTTTGTAATCTCGAGTTGAATAGAATCTATGTCATATTAATTATCAGTTATGAACTTGTAGCATATGTGCAAGACCTACTGGAGAGTCTGTGTGTCAAATGGATCCGAGAAAGAGGTCCGAAGACTAGATCCTGGGCTGTCCGCAAGTCTTTCGACAAGAGTTCGGGGTACCGTGAGAGGCTCTCTAAAAACGAGCATATAAGGGTTGGCGTTGAAACTAGGTCCATGAACAATATGTCGATGCTAACTCCATCCATTGTCTCCGAACGAGTGAAATCGCTGATAGGGAGTAGGCGTTCGATGATGGGAACTGCACGGATAATGAATTCAAGAAGAGGCTTCGCTTCCGGAGATAAATCTCCTGCCCTATGGTTTGAGGCTCCCGTCCCCTGCGGAAAGATGGTCGAATGTAGAGTAGAAGCGGCGATTTCGACTAAGATTCGTAAGGTGCGAGGGTGGACCTTTGGCTGCCCATTCTCCACGCTATCTAATAGGCGTTGGAATGTGGCGCTCTCGAAGCTGACCTGAGAAAGATCCAGGTAACTCCAATGCACCATACACGTTAAGGTCTGGGGCGAAAGTGACTTCAAAACCCCTGACACACTGCTGAACGCTTTGGCCTGCCAGATATCTGTGGTACTATGACCGGCAGCTGTTGCGACCACTCGCGATGCGAATAGATCGCAGCCGTTGAACTGTCCGTTCGCTGAGGGTTGGAATACATGTCGCAGGAGCAAATACGCCGGCTCCGGCAGCCGCGTGCGAGAAGGCAAGAGAGCTACAATGATAAGTAGAGCGTCGTCCATCCACTGCCAATTCTGGGGATCTTTGTGCCATCCATCCACGGTCGTGGCATGCAGCTGATGCAATAGAATATCTGCGAGGATGCTAACCAAGGTGAGCCGGACGACGGCGGATAGCGCGCTGAGACTCGATGGGGAGCGCAACAGGCCGTTGGTAGGGTCTTGTTCAACGTACAGGCGATGTCCAATGATGGAGACCACGAATTGAAGCACTTGTGTTCCTTCAAGGTCCTGGATAGGTAGAGCAGCTCGCATAGATCCAATGAGGGTATCATCCAGGAGAATGGAATCCACATCGCGTAGCACGCGAAGATCCTCCACACGAGATAAGTGCTGTTCAGTCGATGACTGTGGTGTTGAAGGCGAGTCGTCAGTGCTATATTTGCCAAGTAGACCAAAGATTGTCTGATCTACGCTTGCCCTTATGGGTATATTTGATGGGGCTATGGTAGATGCAGTCGCATCCACCGATCGATGTGGAGTTGGCAGGCAACTCGGTACAAGAATAAGCTGAAAGAGCCTGTAAGTGCGCCCATATGCTCCATGTAACAGAGCTTGTATGAAGGGAATAAGGTGGAGTATGCGGCGACGCAGGTACGACGGCAGAGATGTGGCACTGTATGGACAACCGGCCCAGATCAGAGGCGCCAAGCTAGCACATAACCAGAGCAAAGCCCAAAGACCGACGAGGCTGAAGGTTATCATCGCGATAACCGGATGCATCATTTTCGCGAATGCGCATAATCCGACTAGAAAGAGGGTGAGCGAGAACTGGAGTAGAAAAGGAAGTGTCCTGGCAATTTCGTAGACCTTCCATACCCGCAGATTTTGATAACGAACCCGGCTGATGCGCAGATACGCAATGGGATATGTGTAGGGTACCAATAGATATTCGCAAAGCCACTGCCTCACGATTAATCCAGTTGATGCCGTGACGAGACAGATGACGAGGCTTGCGAACCAGCACGCGTTAACGAATACGTCGACGTCTGCTGGATGAAAAGACGTGGAAGGGCCCGGTGTCGAATTTGTGGTGTTGAGAAAGCCATTGCTGAATATCCAACTTTCAGACTGGTCCGCGATTCGGGATAGCAAATTGATTACGGTCACTTGCGGGTCTGGGGAGAGAGATTGGTATGATTCAACCAGGAAGGCAGTGAGCACTGCGGAGAATAAGCCAGACTGGTACCAGGTAAGTATATGAAAGAAGATTGGCTTATTTTACGTACGAAAACGAGTAGCGTATCGATGTCGTCCTTGCATTTCTGTAGACTGGCTCCGTCTGTATCTTTGACGATCTTCTCAATCGTCGACCAGCCTTTAGCTCCCTCGGACTGAAGTGGTGGCATAAACCATAAACCAGGTCTTATCAAAGAGAGCATTTCGTACCTCGAGTGCATGATGTACCTCCATAATCTTAGAAGTGTGCTGAACAGGCTCTCCTTCTGTACGACGTTCAGCGACCTATGTGGGGTGTTGTGAGCGGAAAGCAGATTCCGAGTAGGATAAGTAACCATTCGTATCGCTAAGCGCCAAAGTCCTAGGAAACCTAGGACATCGATAGACGTGTGCATGCATACAGAGAAACCCACTAAACACAGCTTAGTCTAGATTAGCTCGAACATTGTATGTGGATGTAGAAGAGCAGTTTCACCATAATCAAGTCAACATGGCTGTGACAACCTCAAGTGCGGATTGGCTCGCAGTACGTTCATTACCATCTACCGTATTGCCGATAGGTGCGTAATTCGAACGGAGGCACTGACAGAGGCTGTGATACTGATATTTGGGTTTCATGAATGATAGCTCGAGGTTTGGGCTGGCTTGATATTTCTTGCAACACTTCTAAGTAAGTACATACCAGCTCATATTACTCTTGATCCTTCCGGTAATGATCGTTAGAAAGTACAAGCTACAATGTCAAAGTTTATCTACGCGCAGACTTTACGTGACTCTGCACGACGATGAAAAAGTCGGACAATCCCAAGTAGTAGCAGTGGCCGTCCGACGCCATGCTTCCTTCGGTGCGGACAAGGTTGGTGATATCGTCCCTGTTTGGTAAGAAATTGATGGGCTTTTAATTAAATTTGTTTGCATCACTCCAGCCAAAACAGAAATCGATGTCCCTCGTGCAGGCGGTCTAATGTAATGCTAATAGCTGTTAACTGGTTCGCATTTTTCGCTAATACGGGCTGGTCCGTCCCTCAACCATCATTCAAACTTCAAATTAAATACAATGCATTATGACAAGTACACCCTAGCCAAAAGCGAGAAGAAAATAGGGGGGCGTGCTCGTTGTGCGCGACGGCGACGTGGTGCGCGCAGTGGGAATCGAAGGCGCGGCTGCGTGAGCTTGGGGAGGACTGGGGAGGTTGACCGTGACGCATCTAAGATTTGCGCGAGAACTTCTCTAGGCGTGCCGCGTCTTGTCGAAGTCTCGAGCTCTCCCCGGACTCTTGTCTTGCATTTCGTTCATCCCACATCGTTGGGGACAAAACCTGTCCAGAAAACACTCATTCTCGGTTGCTCGATAGGCCGGCACATAGAGATGCCGTTAGGTTCATTCCAATGTCAAGGTTAGTCGTTTGCCTCCTCAGGCACCACCTCCTACTCACACGCATGTCCAGATCAACAAAAGAACTCGGATAGGCGGAACTCTGGCGCATTCGCCGCATTGCAACAGCATCTCTTTGACCTTGATCTATCATCCGACTGTTCCACGCGATGCCAGCTTTGACGTACCTGCCCCGAACGTACGGGGTCCATCCGAGATGAATATATAAGGACCGGGAGTCGGTGAACTCGCTGGTGCTATCCGGACACACCATGGGCCCAGGACGTCTAGTGCCATTCGCAGCTCTTCTTGCTGCGCTGCCGTCCACGGTTTACGGACAGCAAGAAGCAGCCATCGCCTACACGCCCTCAGTATCGGCTTGCCCGCCCGGAACACAACTCGTCCGCCTAGCTGGCACGACAGACCAGACTCTCAGCACAGATGAGAGTACATACGTAGGCACAAGAGAGTCTCAGGTGACGTCCCATGCGTGGGCTGCGTACCTCGCGAATGTTCAGGCCAGCGCACAACATGCGCTGCCGTCGTATTTGCAAGAGATCCTGGGCTCACATGTCCCTGCAATACTCCCGCGCCTGGCTATAACGGTAAGCGGCGGGGGACATCGAGCTGCTTTCTTCGGGGCGGGCAGTCTCAACGCACTGGACGGGCGAAATACGACGAGCGCAAACCTAGGGACTGGCGGACTCTTGCAGAGCGCATCGTACCTCGGCGGGTTGTCGGGAGGCTCGTGGCTCGTCTCGTCTCTCGTTCAGGCAAACTTCCCCATGCTTCACGACCTCATCTTCGGGGGAAGCGACGCTGTAGGGCTTCAAAACGACACCGGTAGCATCGACGTCAATGCCGGCTGGAACCCCTCCATGGATCTCCTCGACCCAGACTCGGAGGCAGCAGCGTTCATAGAGCTCGTATTGGGCGAGATCGCTGGAAAGGCAGAGGCAGGGTTTCCAGTTACCATCACCGACCTATGGGCACGCTCCCTGGCCCGACACTTTTGCAACGGCACCACGGCTGCCAACTTTTTCAACCCAAACATCACACATGGAGCAGGTATCACACTGTCCGGCCTGATCACCGTGTGAGCGGTCCTTCTTTCTCTATGTCTGATGAACATTTGTTGATTAACTTTACCTTGATTACTTGCTATAGACCAAGCTTTGAGCAACACTCCATCCCCTTCCCTATTGTATTAGCCGACTCCAAGTCTAAGTTCCAAGATGCTTCAGAGATTCTCCCAGGGGACAGCATCCCGTTGACTAATCCGATATATGAGTTCACGCCATGTAGGTCAAAATAGCTCATCTCATCACGCCAGCATGTGCATTGACATGGCTTCCCTTGATTAATAGTTGAAATGGGGTCGTACGACCCTATCCTTGCGGCCTTTACACCAACAAAGTTCCTTGGATCGAGCAACGGGCAATGTACAACAGGATTTGATCAACTGTCCTTTGTCGCGGGCATTTCATCCAACATTTTTAACGGTTTCAACACCTCAGTGCGTCGATGGAATCTGGTAGCGAACTGCTGCTAATTCATACCTATCGATCCCGCAGGCAACCTCGATTGCAACTTCCGAAATAGCGCCCCTCATCGCCGCTTTGGAAGAGTTCTTCCCAGAGACGAATATAGAACTGGACGCGGGCGCAGTGCCCAATCCCTTCTTCGGTGTTGCACCCAGTACGTTCATAGACTCCAATCAGACGCTACTGGCGCTGGTGGATGCCGGGTCCGATGGAGAAGTTTCTCCTATACAACCTATGCTGGTTAAGGCCCGTGGGATTGACACTATCTTCGTGATTGATGCGGTACGATCTCCTTTTACGCTCGCACCGTATGTTTCAGTCCTACTGACAACGTGCCACACCAGCCTGCGGACACGCCTGATATCTTCACCAACGGAAGCTCTCTGATCGTACGTACTTCATCTCAAGACCCGATCCAACCAGACTGAGCTAAGTTCGTTACCGTTCCTGCAGTCGACCAAGGATCGTGTTGCCCTTTTCCCAGAAGCGTACTCCTTCCCGCCGATCCCTTCTTCACCAGACACGTTCGTCTCGGAAGGTTTAGTCAAACGTCCGACCTTCTTTGGCTGCAACAGTGTTCCCGACGGCGAATACAGACGCGATGACCCCAGTTCAGAACCGCCGCTGATCATCTATCTCGCCAACGGCGGCGCGCCGCTAGGCCAGGCACCAGTCACGAACATCCCAACAGACAACACCACCTTCACGCCTAGCCAGATCAACGCCGTCCTGTCACAGGTGTTCGACATTGCGACACAGGGCATACCCATCAGCGAGACGGAGAAAGACCCTGAGTGGCCCGTGTGCCTGGCGTGTGGCGTCGTCGATCGTGCGAGAGCACGTCTGGGTATCAAGCGTACCGGCTCGTGTGCATCCTGCTTGGAGAGATACTGCTGGAGTTAATTGTAGGGATGGGACAGAGTGTTGTACGTCTGGCTCCTACATCAACGCGAGGAACTATATACTGATCTAATTAGCTAGCAGTGATGCTTAATTCCATGATGCTTGTACGTCTGCTTAAGTAGCAGAATGCCGGATTCTTGAGTAATCGCCAGGAAGCATATATTGGACGCTGTTTGTGCTATATCTTGAAACAATGCCACTCTGTCTGTTTAGGATAGCAGCGCTAGTGGCTTGTGTGTTGCACTGAACTAACATCAGACTAGGTGACCACTAATGGTCGTAAGACAGAAATATGATAACGCAGTCATGACCTGCGCATTGCTCCCCGAGTGTCAGTATCCTTCTCTACGACCGAGGTGTCTCATCGACGCGATGGTCCTATTTGATCGAAGAATGAACGGCTTAACAGTAGTGTTGCCGCGGGGCGGGGGCCGACTCGAGCTCGCCCCGCCCTGCCCCATTACATAAGCAAACCCCGGGGCGGTGAGGCGTGTTGAGTTACGCCCTGGTCGCCTCGCGGGGTCCCATCAAAATGCAGCGCTTTATGCAATGGTACGTTGTTTACGAGTCTCAGCACCACATTATTCAGCAGAAATTATATGATTGCATGTTCTTTGAGTTACAATGCATATGGTTTATCAATGAGTCGCGCTTTCGAAGAATTTGAAGACCGTTAAGTTGTTTTCGTGCCCAAATCACTCTCTACCATCCGGCATCAGCGAAACTCTAATTGCAGCGCTCGATAAAACAGAGACAAATGCTGTCGATGATGATTAGATGAATGATGCATGCTGTATATAGCAAGCCGCTCTTGATATGACCGTGGGATCAACTGTACAGTTGCACGACGGGGCGAGTTGGGGCCCCAGGGCGAAACTCACTGCGCCCCGAGCGTGGGAACAGCTCAATAAAACGGCCTCGGGGCCACCCACGGCTCGCCCTGCGGCAACACTACTTAACAGTATGCGTATGACATTGTTGATATTGTACATGGATTTGGAGACATAGACGAGAACAATTGGAACTTGCACGGGTTTGACGGCAGCATATCACAGAATTTTTTGTCGCAAAAAGGACTGAGCTTTAGACAGCGAGAGACGAGCAATATTGACTATTTAGACTTGACACCGGTTCCTGATAAACACGCAGAATGAAGGGCTAGAGAGGATACTGAACTCTGGATATCTTGAAAAGTTCAGTTATCCTGATCTGGATAGTAGCGGTCGGTATGGAAGCTCGCCAGTACGCTATGGCACTGCTCAAGGTACCAGAACTTCGTCGGCCGTGCAATCGTACCGGGTCCTCCCATCCGCGACTGCTCGTGAGGCCGCAACCACCGATCGTGCTGCGGCTGCAGGTCCTTCTCGGTCTCCTTCGACGTAACCTCTGGTGACAAGTCCCTGCGCGCAAGCTGGACCCATGAGCCACTAACCCCCATGCCCTCGATGAGCTTCTCAAACACGGGCATGTCCACGAGCCACGTGAATTCATCCTTCATGGGGTCGAACGCGCCAGGCTCGGTGGTGGTCTCGGCGGCGGCGTTGGGGCTCGTTGGTACGGGCACACAAGCCCCGCGTGAATCAGGGAGGATCTGCGGCGCCTGAATGTCGGACGCGATGTGGTTCCCAATCTTCGCCCACGGCGCGGTGACGACCTGGCCGAGGGACGCCACGAAGGCAGCTTCCACACCTTCACCTGGATGCTTCTCTGTCCCCGTACGTCCACCATGCTTCTTGCTCTTGCCGCCTGCACCGCTGGCCGGCGGGATAAGCTTGATAATGCGTCGCACACTACGCATGACGATGCCCGTCGTATGAGTCAACGGGAGGGTTGTTGGTCCAAGGAGTTCGAGCAACTCGTTCTTGAGCTCGTCCAACCACTGTGTACCCCCCGAGGGATCGGCGCCCCAGCCGTTTGTATCGTATGCTTGGGAGGTACCCCAGCCGCCCGTCTCATTCTGGTCGGTATTCCAACCACCGTCCACGGAGGTCGAGGCACCCCAAGGTGATTTGTTACTCGCCGGCGGGGTGGCATCCGCGTTCGCAGTATTCCAGACGTTTGTCGTGGTGTCGATCGTGCCCATCGCTGTCGCAGCCAGGGCAGGTCCTGGGCGAACCTCAGCACCGTTCACGTCGACGTTATCCGCAATGGCGTCCTTGAGCAGTTCTGCCGTATGGTCGACGGGTGGGTCCTTGGAGTCGATGAACTGTAAGCTATCGCCTATGCTCGCCTTGAAATTCTTCAACTCCTCGCTCTCTTTGTCATCATTCAGCTTGCGTTTCTTCGTCTCAGGTTCGGCGTCTTCCGAAGGTAGGATCGACGCCTGGAAGATGCTTTGAGAGAACTGGCCCATCAGCTTCTCGCATCCCTTGCTGAAGCCATCGGGAAGGGCCTTGCCGATAGTGGAGGTCGCAGGTAGCTGGATGCGGGCCTGTTGGCAGACCTCTAAGGCCTTCCTAAGCTTGGTTTCGTACTCCGGGAACACATGGTTGCGAAGAATGAACCGGAAGAAGAATTCGATGAGGATAGGCGTGGTACGGCAGTTCCTGTTGTCCACGAAAAATCCTTTGTCTCGAAAGTGAGCCGAAAAGAATATCTTGACGAAAGTCTCGGGATCGTCGAAAAAGAACGTCATGTTCGCTTCTTTGCGTTCTTGACGTCTTTCATAACGTTCCTGGGCTTGTGCGTCATATTCTTTCCGGCTACTCTCCTTAGCCTCGTCCTCGGTGCGCTTGCGCAAACGCGCAGTGGCATCGTCTGTGACTATGACCGGATGCGAGGAGCTGTCTGGTTTCTTGTCGTCCATGAAATCATCGTCACTATCCACCTCCTCCTCAGGCTCCGGCTCAGGCACGTTCTTCTTCCGCTGCCCGGGAGGAGGCTGGATACTGCTGATGATGCCTATGTACAAACGCCACTGACAAAAGCTCGTCATCTTCAAGACCTGAATCTCATTAGAGACTGCGCTTACCACCTCCCACATTTGGGGCAAACCAGATTCAGGACCGGGCCAGTGCCTGGTCGATTTGAAATCCTGGCATGCAATATGAATGCGATTAACGCGATCGACATGCCTGCGGAGACGTTAGATACAGGACTATCGCTGCTAGGATGTACGACAGTATCATGTGTACTTACACGCGGGCTGTAGTTGTCCGCAGGTTCTCTCCGTCTTCCCATTCCTCCCACCAAGGAATCCGTCTGACCTGACCATTAGGTCCGAGAGTGGTCTTTTTGCCCTTTCTCTTCTTACGTTGCTCCATCTCGGTGAGACCGTGCTTGACGCGTAACGCCACAGTCGGTACGCCTATGCCGTCGAGCTCGACGTGGTCTTGCTCAGGATCGATTGCGATCTGTATGCCACTCGCCTTGAACTCTGTGAACGGGATGATCCTCTTCCCCGCGGGTGGCGCAGGAAAAGGCGGGAACGTGATGAAGTCTGCTGGCGGCGCAGGGGCCGGGGCGTCGTCGATAGACATGACTTACAGCTAGGCTTTATACGTGAAAGCGTAGGCGAGATGAGAGTTGACCGCAGGAGATGAGGGTGAGAAAGTAGGGTGCGCGGCGAACTTAAGTAGCCAATTGTGGAAGACTCCGTCCTCCGACTACACGCCTCGCGGTGACTAGAGTATATAAAAGGATTGATGTCCGACTCAGTCGTACGGTGTTACGTTGAGTGAACATGGGGAAGTGAGAAGACTTGGCAATCAACCGATATGGTGGAGGACAAGAGCCAGCAAATGGAGCAATATGTACGCGTCGCGCGCGACTACCGCACGCGTCGGCACATCATTCACGAGTCGATGTTTCTTTTGCAAACCTCAGGGCGTATTCAACACTGACCCGATCCGCATGACATGAAAGGCATAAACATAGCCTGTGTTTTGAGCGTCATAAAGCAATGCGAAACTAGCGACAAATACACATAGCAAGCGATCCACGAAGAGAAGATAAAACATAACGCGTCTACTCGTCGTCCTCTTCCTCCTCTGCCTCCTCCTCGACGGCACCAGCGTTGGCCTGGAAGGCCTCGATCTTGGCCTGGATGCGCTCCTTGCGCTGGGCGAGAGTGAGGCGGTGCGTCTTGAACTTCAAGGTCTCCGCCTTCCAGTCCTTGGTCTTCTCCGTGGGCTTGAACGTCGGATCCTCACGGATCGCGGCGTAAGCGTTCGTGTAGATCTCCTCGATATCCTCGGAGCCAATACCATCAGCGAGGTAGGTAGCGAACTGCTTCTTGAAGCTGGAGGTAGAGCATGAGTATCAACGATCTCGATGCTTTCGATAGTACGCACCGCTCGTCATCCTCCTCCTCGAGAGACTCCATGTACTCCGCGACGTGACCACCGAAGATGTACTTCTTGAGCACCTCAGCGTCGAGCTCCTTAGCCTCTGGGTCGTAGCCAGGGAAACGCTTCTCGTTGTGGGGAATGTAGACACCACCGTCAGAAGCACCCTTGAGGGCGGCGAAGACACGCGAACCAGTCGACGTGCGCTTGAGACCAACGTCGAGGTAGCATTTGAATGGCCGGGGAGCATCCTCATCGTCAAGAGCCTCGGTCATGATGATGTTGCCTTCGGGCTCAGCCTGACCCTCATACTTGTCGGCAAGGCCAAGCTTGGTCAATGCCCGGCGGGCAGCGAGGAGACCGGTCGCGTAGGCTGTTCAGTAAGACTAAATGACGATTCGGAATAAAAGTCGCGTTCAAGACCTACCGGCAGTCCAGTTGGTAAGACCGTGGTTGATGCCGTAGCGGGGAAGCTCCTTGGAGCGGGCCGCGGTGAGAACGAAGTCGCCCTGGATGCGTGCGTAGACGATCTGGACGATGACTTCCCGGTTGGTGAAGCGTACAACGAGGCGGTATTTGGGGGCGTTGCTGACGACGGGATTAAGGGAAGAATGTCTCTAAGTTATGCAATCGACATACTACTTGTTTTTGGACTGGGAAATCAACCGCTTGCGGGCATAGTCTGCAAAATGTCAGGACATTCCGGTACTATGAACATGGAAGGGAAAACGCACAATCAGTCTTGCCCTCCCTCCGGCGACGGTACTTGACCTGGAAACGCGAGAAGTACGCGTCCGACTTGACCTTTTTGACGAATGGCATCTATAAGCAAGGGCGATAAGTATCAGTGTCTAGCGACCGAAGACGGGGTAATGTATGTCGAAAGGTAGCGGAAGTGATGAGGGTCATCCGGTCGAGCGACAAGACATCCATCGATTTAGACCGGTTTTTTGGCACAATCCAGCTTGTATATGGCCTTCCAGCAGCATCGAGAGCTGTATGAAGCATAATTTCGGGACACTGACCTTGAGGAGGAGCGTTGGCGGCGACCTTGACGATACCGAAACTCTTGCCCGCCCTGCGAGATGTGCGCGCGCGCCAATGAGATCTGAGATCGGTTACGTAAGGAAAAGGCGCATCAATTCCCGGAATATTCGGGTACGTTTCCCACGCGCTCTTGACTCTTGACCTCGATCTCGCTGCTTCGCTCGAAGACAATACACCTCGCATATACGTCACAAACAACGGCATAGACGCATTCAAACATGGATCCCTACCAGTACAACTCGCAGAACTACTACCAGTACCAATCTCAGCAATCTGATGTCAATCCTTATCACCAGCCGTACCAAGGACCGATGTTCCCCCTTCCTGGGTCCTCTTCGTCGGCGCATACAGCCCCAGTACCAGCCAACGCCTACGAATACGATGTCGGCATCCTCGCTCAGCAGAGTGTCTACGTGCCTGGTGCAATGATCGACAAACGTGGCGGTGCAGGAGGCAAACTGGCCAAGGGCGGAAAACGCACGACTGTGCTGCGCAAGGGCGCAGGGAAAGTATGGGAGGATCAGACCCTACTCGAGTGGAATCCATGTACGTGCTTTTTTTATCAGAAATTGTTCGTTTATTGACTTTGTTTCAAGCTTGGTTCCGTTTGTTCGTTGGCGACCTTAGCAATGACGTGTCTGACGACGTCTTAGCTAACGCATTCAATAAGTACACATCCTTCCAGAAGGCCCGCGTGATTAGAGATAGATTGAGCGGCAAGGTCAGTCACTGCTCGTTGTTGACACTTGCTTTCGACTGACCGGATGGATCTCAGGCTAAATATGGCTTCGTTGCCTTCTCTGACCCCGAAGATTTCCTCAAAGCATGGAAAGAGATGGACGGTGCGTCGGGTCACTATTTGTTTTTCATCAACTTACCATTCTTTGTATCCAGGCAAGTACGTTGGCAATAGGCCTGTTAAGCTGAAGAAAGCAGATAACTCGATCAACCCTGTAGAGATCGGCCATCGCAAAGCCAGACAACTAGAGAAGGAGCTGAAGAAGAACCGCCACAAGCCTTACTAGAGTTCAGGCGGAGTGGGATGATGCCCCTCAAGCGTACGTTATTCTGTCGTCGGCCACCCTTCGGACTCACAACATCTCCTGTTTCATGCCGTCTATATTTATACTGTAACAACAATACTCATCGAGCGTCCTCGAATCACTGTGTGCCAAGATAGCCTGTCAGACTCACCGTCACGATACGGCGTGCAGACGTGTATTCGGCCCCTGTTTGAAGTACGACAAACACAAGTATTGCGTGACTCACTATTGTTCGGAGAGGCTTGAGCCTCCGGATTTTTACCAGGGTCATTTACTGTCGATGGTTGAGCTCTGCAGTGAATTGTAGCCCGTTCACGATGTCGACGTATCCAAGGAGAAGTAGCTCGTGTTATAAGCATGGCGTGCGTCCGTATGCTCGCGCGCCGAAGGCATTCTGTATCGTGTATTGATTGTTTCTCGTCGGGTTGTAGTGCTCGGTGTTTCTCAGTCCTCGAGGACAGCGCATCGTCCTATAGGCTGTTTAGTCGCCATATCAGAAGCACAGAGGTATCGTCGCCATCAGTCTCACCAGCGGTGTACGGTCTAACCGTTATTTAGGTCTACCATGTTCGAATACGGACACGGTCTCTCATGCATCTCTCCTCCCGAAATAGCCCCTTCGCTCGGTGCTCTGTTCCGCGGGCTCGGTGTATGTGTCTAGCACGGCTCCGTCGTCAAGAAGCAGAATGTGCGCCACCGCGGCGGACGAGCGAGCCGGGATCGTGCGAACATCTTCATGTCCGTAGGTTCCATAATGAGCTTGACGTGAAACGGATTCACTTCGTTAACGTTGACCAGGATCAAGCTCGTGCTTCCTGGACGCCGAGTTGCTAGCCTCGGGCTCGTTCAATAATGCCGCACATAAATAGGGAGCGGGTGTGTCTATGCGTCCAACCTCTTACACTCCTTCGGTATTTATATACCCCTTTCCCGCTCTGTCGTTGACCCATTATGGCGGTCGACTGGCAGAGCCCGCCTGTCATGAAAATATGCTCCACGGTTCTTGACAAACTTGTCGTGTTCGCCTTTGGAATATTTTGGTGAGTCACCTTTATAGCAGTACGTTCATCTGAGTTGACGTACTGGCCTGTAGTTGGCATTTTCTCACCACACTACGCCATGTGGAATTTCGTCTCTATGACCGTAGTCTTAAATGGCGCTGGGCATATGTCAGTACTGTGCCGTGTCGAGACTGGGTGCACGAGCTGACAACCCTTCTCAGTTATACTACTTCGGTGGCCGATATCTCATCCTCACCTCCCAGATCATTGAGTGAGTCATGCGTCTCTTTTTCCCTGCCTTCACTAACTGGTCTACAAGGCAATTCCCGATGACCCAGAGTACGTGACGCAGCTCGTCTATTGCATTTTCTCGACCTGATTTCTTGCATAGAAAATTTCGAGGCCGTTGTCGTATGTCTTATGTAAACCTTACTCGGCCGTTTACTATTTTAATCCCTGTGCATAGGTTTTGGGCAGTGCCGGGATCACCTGCTGTACGGGAAACCTCCTACTCAGGACGTAAGTCCGAACGCACACCGCTCCGTGCACAACAGCTTAATGAGGCTTGCTTTCAGCATAACCATTTGGCGACAATCGCGTCTTGTCGTTACCTTCCTCGCGTTGGCTGGACTGGGTCAATGGGTGGTTATGTTTGTCGGTCGGTCACATCATTATGATATTCCGTTCGCCTCTGATGCGCCCCAAGTTACTGTTATCCCAATTGCTACTCAAAGCCATGGTTTCGCCTTTGGTACAAATGGGCCTTCAAGGGTTCACTCCGGTGCCTCTTTACCCTTCTACCTTTACAGTAAGCTTTCAGGTGCACCTTACATGTGCATGTTTTACTCAACGTGTGATATATACCATAGCCTTCCTTTTCGATTTTATCATCCTGCTTTTTACCATCTGGGGTCTTTATCGTCAACAGATAGCACAACACTCAGCGTTATGGAAGACACTGTATAAGCAGGGTATTCTATACTTTGTCGCTACGCTCCTAGTCAATGTTCCCCTACTGGCGCGTCTTTCTCGTTACTGTCGTATAGCTGAACGCTGATGGGGATCGACAGGTGTTTGGATGGCTCGACCTGAATGGTGCGTAGATCGCTTATTGTACAGCCTGTAGCCCCGACTAAGCCTGAATTGTTTTCCAGTCTTCATGTCTGGGATGTTTGCGTCACCCAGTGAGTTTGGTCTGCTGCTCTTCCCGAGACTTGTTAGCGTTTCTAAAACGATTAAGATCTCATCGTAAGGTTGGTACAGGATGCGCATGTTGAGCATTTCTAACAAGGATGTCCAGCGTCATGGCGTCATCTCGTGCAGTCACATCACTGCTGTCACTCAAGGAGACATTGCATAGGTGCGTACCCCCCTTGGTATCTAAAGACCTTGAGCTCCAAGCACTATAATATAGCGAACCTACTCGAACTAGAGTGCAGACAGCTGGCCTGACGAACATGAACACACAGCGGCTTAGTACTCACATAACCTTCTCAGGGTATCCTATTTCGCAAACCCTGCACTTCAATCCCGCAGCTGACGTCTTATGGCTAGGTTGACTGACAGCAGCATCAGTGACACAGGAACGGGCTTTATCGCAATGAGGCCCGCAATGCCTCTCTCAAAGCGCCACAAGGATGTCGAGGCTCTCGATTAACGAAACGCTTAGGCGATTCTTGAACATTAAGTAGCAACTTTCATCTCATTCGATCCGCTGCTACACCTATGAGCCTTAATTCCGGACATACATATCAGAGCTTTCCTACGGCTTCAGTCCCTCATCACCTCATCACCGCTGTGTAGCATTCACGATAGACCATCTCTATCTAGCTGTATACATACCGCGCATCCCTAGCTATATCTATATCTTGCTGTCCACTCGTTGACTACGTCCTATGTCAGGGTCCGCATATATCTGCTCATTCGGGTGGGCGATATTGCTCTGAGGTTGAGATGGGTAGGTAAGGACGGAGTTCGTCGAGCAAACGGGCCCTTATCGCAGAATGACGTCTTCAAGGTTTACATGGTAATATGTAAATAGGAAGAAAGCGATCACTGGGCCTCAGGGTCTGTACAAATTCGCCGCATCGTTGGCGGGATATTGTTGAGGACCATCTGCCGCGCAATACCGTACATAGGACGTAGACAAGCTCTAGACATATGATCATATGA
The DNA here is from genome assembly GCA_005298045.1 of Pleurotus ostreatoroseus. NCBI lineage: Eukaryota > Fungi > Basidiomycota > Agaricomycetes > Agaricales > Pleurotaceae > Pleurotus > Pleurotus ostreatoroseus. The sequence continues at coordinate 22,402 of SWBT01000276.1, read as the reverse complement.
TATTTCAACACAGTATGGCTGTGCAGGATCCATTCGCATAGCACAGATGACTGATAACGATGTCGGAGGCCGACCAACATGACAAGCCTGTGCAATATGTGGCGTCGGACGGAGCGCCTTGCAAGGGTGGTATAGGAATGATCGGTCGGTCCCCCTCGTTCCGATTCGAGGGGGTTGGACGGACGACGGCATCTTGGCATTCCCCAAACCCGAGGACTTTGTGTGACAGAGGATTGGCCGTCTGTCACATTTTTCGGGTTTTCGACTTGGCAGATTCCGGATCGCGCCGTCCTTCAAGCACATGGCGATGACTCATGCACTGCACAATCTAGTGCAGACCAGACGGAGCTCGCTCGCGCTCCGGTACGAATCCCCAGGGTTATTTGGTAGTTTGGTAGTAAAGAGAATACAATGTGGACAGAGAGGACTGGTTGCAGTACTGATAACATGACCCTAGTGCGTTACGAGAGAAAGAGGTCAATGAAATCGACTCATGTTCTGTCGACAGCGAGAGTCACGCTCATGGCGTACACATATCTTGCCAGTAGACTCGGATTGTGACAGTAATTGTTGTCGATGAGTCGCTACATAGTATCCACCCTTGGAGACGAGACACAGCGCATAAAATGGAATGCGACACCCGGCACACAGATTGGGTCAGAACAGTAACTAGTACACATATTCAGTGTCAAACTTCAGCTAATCTTCGGGATACAGACCTACAATTTTGTTAGAGATTGTACATGTAGGACAAGTCGAGAACGAGAAGCGGAGGACAAACCCAAACAGGCGTGCAATCGGAATATTCCGAAGCGCGTAATCAGGATGACGAGTGACTAAACCGTGAATAGCAGACGAACAGAGAGCCGAAAAATGATTTAAAAACGTTCAAATCATGGAAGTCCAAACGGCGTATACTACGCGAAATTCTTTTGAGCAGTCACTACACAGGGTCGCCCAAAATATAAGATATGGCACATTTCGGGGACGTTTGGTCACGTGCCCGAGGTTTTCACGACCCAGTAGTAGTACCCGAATCACGGGGGATTCGTAACTCAGTACGGCGGTCGGTCTGGGCTGGGTTACACAGCGTACCGCATGCACACACAAGTCGACCGCGAGCACTGGTTTTTGGCTCAGCACTCAGCAAAAAATACGGACGTGGAAATCGAGGGTTTGTGGTCAGTGAAGTGAAGATGATTTCCAAGTCGAACAAAACAGGGTAAATTACAATTTGGATGTAGTACAATGTCAGCGACAATAGAGGCTTAACGAGAAGAATCATGGAGAAAGGAGCACGTCATGTCCTAGGAGAGCTCTCCAGAGCCCTATCAATAGTCTGCCGGATCCAGTCCAAGAGCGAGATATCTTCTTTCCCCTTCGCTGTGTAAGCTTCGATGTGCGTGATCGGATGGCGGTCACCGCGTTCGAGTGACGTCGCCGTACAGACGACCGCGGAGTCATCCGCAAATGCAACATGGAAATTCCTGAAAGAACTACGTCATCGTACTGAAAGCCAGTAGAGAACGATACGCACAGTGCACGCCCTTCCCACCGGCCTATTGTTCGGCTGGTGAGTAGATCGACAAACCATGTCCCGTGTACGCCTTCGCACATCTCATTCGCGATGTCACGTATCCGCTCTAGTAGGCAGCTGCCGACCTCGTCGAACAGTAGCTGTGAGAGCTGAGATATCGAGCCTACTGTCAAGGTGGCTTGTGGTAGATGAGCCGTTAGTGAAGACGGAGAGAGGTATGTGAAACGCAGTGTGCGTCTTGAATGATGCAAAGATGCAAAGAAATACGATCGTTCAGTCAGAATGCTAATCAGTATCCCTAGCAGACTGCGGACTTACCGATCGTCTATCCTGATGGAAGCTTCGCCGCCGACTTTCTGAGATACGTCGGTTTGCGATAGCATTGTAATGAGCTTCTCGCCGCTCTCTCCGACAGGGTTCAGCCAAAGCTTGGTTTGGATACCAGCTGCACGCAGCCCTCGCACCATCTTGAGCACTTCCCCGTGTACCCGCGAGCAGAAGACGCGGTATTGCAATAGGTCCACGATAGGGTGTAGCAATGGAGGTGACTCCACAACAGGCGGAAGTCCTGCACGAGCGACTCCGACGTGTCCGAGACGTCGGGCACGAACGTGCGCATGCGCGCGGAGCAGCAGAACATGCAACGAGGAGAAGACAAGATCGCATATCGGATCGGGGTTGGCGCCTGCAGGACCGCTTTCATCGTCGCTGTCATTGTCGACCTAAGCGAGGAGTACAGGTGGCAAGTCACAACACTGTAAGGAGTGCGAGAGCGGATAAATGGCTTACGAGCTCGAAACGTAGCTCAGTGCCCTGAGCAGCCTCGAGTACGATGAGACGCTCAGAGACACGAGCGGAGGCTGCTGTAGAAAGATTGCTTGCCTCCTTGATCAGGATCGAGAAGATCTCCTGCTGAACAACTTCCGCTTGAGCAGCCCGTAATGATCCTTCGAGGGAGGAGCTGGCCAGCGCTTCGGCTCGATATGTATTTTTCGATATTCGCCGAGACCCATCAATCTCGTCGACAATGATAGAAATCTGCAAACGAGTAAATTGGCGGAGAGGATATTCCAGAGTGCCAGCGGTCGCGTCGAAAGTCGGGATGCGACCTATTGCACGTCGCCTAAACACAGCCGGCGCTAATCGATCACGTCAATCAGTGAGATCGCCAAAGGTTATTTCCTCTGGACACACAAAAGGATCCAGAAGCAGCATGGACTTACATTCCTCCAAGCTAAACGAAACCAAAAAGTCTTTGCTCGTCTTGTCGGCCCCTTTACCGGTCGCGGAGCCAAGCGGAAGAGGGGCAGGAATAAGCCCCCAGTTGCCTCGTCGAATCTTGAGTGCATCGATCCAATATCGCTCGCTGCGTAGGCGACTTTGCTCCACGCTATCCGACGCGGACTTGAGTAGATCTGAAGCTTTGCGCAAGGCCTTGTCTTTGCCTCCGACAACCAATTGCGCGTTGAACGTCTGTACCGAAAGGATTGGTGGCGGCTTGGTAACCGGGGTCGCCCTTAGTTTAGGACCGTCGCCACCGGGTGTAGCTGTCGGTGGTGGGAGGGGTATTCCGGGTATCGAGGGCTGTGAGGACGCATCCAGAAGTGTAGATAAGAGGTCGCTTGCTTGCATCATCTCACCAAGTGCTATACTGTACTCAGTAAATCCAGTCTGCGCGTACTGGCATAGTCAGAGCCGCACTTACTGTAGTTGAGGCATGATCTCGATACGCATCTTGAGGAGCTCATCAGGTGTCATTGGCTGGACATTGTCACGCGTATCCGGCTCCTTTTCCTCGTCATTCTCTTTTTGTGCGTTCGCACTGAGCGAATTCTTGTCGAAAAAGTCATGGCCGCGCTCGTAGAAGATGCGACGGAGATCCTCGCCTAGCTTTGAGGTAGGATCCTCCCTCCTATACGCGTCGTGAAGTAGCGATAGAATATATAACGACCCGCACTCACGGTTCATAGATTTGCTGGCCATCCGGAGTAATGTCGAGCAGGACGGGTATAGGTTCGCCGTTATCATCCTTATAAGGTCTTTCCAAGGATAATCTCAGCTTTTTCCACGGTGGCTCTTGCATATCTTCGTCCGTAGAACCTCAAGTCAGCGTTGAGGATCGCAAAAAATAGCTATTCAATTACCTTTGCCGATAGCAAGGTGGTAGTGTTAAGGCGAACACGAACTTGGCCACGCTGCAGCCAGATTGCCGCGTGGGTGGGCGCTTGAATTAGTTCATTCTTTCGAATCCCGACGGTCGCAGAAATTTCTGCGGATTTTCCGCGCGCCACACAGGATTTGCGTGGACAGAGACGGTCAAGAACGTTGCTGCTGGTTTGCTCAACGCTGTATACTCGGTACGCGACGATCTCAGACCCGCATTCCTGCTCAAAGCTAATCAACTCGCTTCGGCCGACGTGCTCCTGTCCAATGAAACTTTCGGTTTAACGGTGCGTTCTCTCGCCCACGTTAACGGTTCCGCCGATCTTCAACTCGCTGCTTTGAGTTCATGAGAGATCTTGTGTACATCTGTTGACGATCCACGGGACGTCTAGGAGTGTGAAGGAAGGAGGGCTCCGGTTCAGCCCTGGAAACGGATGGCTGGCCGATGCGCTTTAGGGGCCTGGAGCCCATCTCGCTCGCGTTCCGCTGAGTTTTCTCGTACACACTCTGAGAGCTGTACGGGATATCGAAAACTATTGCCTCCTCGTTGTTCCGGCGGTAAGGATGATACGAGCGAATTAACATCTGCGAAAAGGGCAGAGAGAATTTGACTCTTGCCTTAACCGGCATCAAATTCCGCTCAAATAATCTGTTCCCACGTGAAACGCTGTAGAGCCTGCTTACACCAAGTCTTAACTCTTTCTTCCCCACACTCCTTCCTCGGTATTTCCCACTTCTTGCTCTCGTGTTGATCGCACCTCTCATGTTCTAAACCAACTCTGCCATTTCCCAACTTTTCCACCATGGTCAAGACTTCCGCTCAGAACACCCCTCAAGACACCCCAGAACCCCAGCTCGGTATGAGGAGGAAAATTGAGGACGACGATCCTGCAAATCGGGCTACAAAGAAAGCTCGAACACGGGTCAGGTATGTCTGTAGATCTTATATTACCTCACTTTAGACGTCGGAATTCTCTGTCGTCGGTGGTAGCGGGTATTCGGATATTTTCGAACGATATACTAACGTTTCCATCTAGTTACTCCTGCGGTGAATGCCATCGTCGCAAACAGAAGGTTCGGGCTCTACGTTTCTCGTTGCGTCGTGCGTACTGACTGTCCGTGGTCTAGTGCGACCGCCAGATACCTTGTTCACACGTAGGCAGCCCCTAGCCGGCTTTCATCGCTTTTACAGGATTTGACACTTGTGAATTAGTGTATCGCTCGCAAGGTACCAGAGCTGTGTAAAGCTTACACGCCAGGCAAGTCCGATCAAGACCTTCATGCTCGACTTGCTCGCGTGGAGCAGGTGCTCGCAACGGCTCTTCCCCAGTACTGGGCGCAAGGCGGGGGGTCAAGTAATTTCTCCGATGTCAACGGCGATGGTGGTCGCCATCGGTCGGGTTCTCCTAGCGGTGAGGACGACAGGGGCTCTCAGGCCGATGACGAGGATGTCGGGGTCTTCGAGAGCGGGAGATGGTTTGGAGCAAGCGCTTCTGGTATAGTGGCCGCCCCTGCCATGATAGAGAAGGTGCGTCCCCTGTCGTGTCTACATAACAAGCTGGTGATGTGCAACTCTTAGCTGCAAACCGTCGTGGAATCCCCTGCACCTTCTGAACGCGAACGTGGGCACTCACATTCGGTATCCATCGATCAGCTTCCACCGGACATTTTCCACTCCGAATCCAAAGCGCTCTTAGGTCCCTCAGAGTCGACGCCTGCCGACAACCTCAAAAGGCTCGTTCAGGAATGTGGTGTCTCCCCCCACAAGATCTCAGAGCTATTACATGAGCTTCCCCCGCGCCAGATGACGGACAAACTGGTGGACTTCTACTTCACTCACATGTGCGAAACACCACCCATTTCCTTCGCTCAAATAACTGATACTTTTCCTCATAGTAACTGGACTCGCTATCCCGTCTCTGAACGCAACTTCCGATTAGGCTACAACTCGATCTACTCAGAAGGCACTGCGATCAACCCCAACGAGTTCCGTTTCCTTCCCCTCTTGTTTGTCATTTTGGCAATATCGGTAAGGCTAGCTCCGGACCATATAGCTGGTGATGAACGATCCCGCAAATTGACTTCCTGCCGATATTACTGGTGTTGTGAGTCATTTGAGTACATTTTTCTCCAATGAGCTCTCAGCTGATTCTTCGATGTATTAGCCCGCCGCTCCCTACTGATTGCAGCAGCAATACATACTGACTGTCTCGAAGTGGTATTGACGCGATTACTGGTAAGGAGTCTCTATCTATCGATGCGAATCCATCTCATAGCGCTGGTATGATAGAGCGCTCGTTTTCTCTTATTCGATCGAAAGATGACCGAGTGCTGGAGTCAGTTGGGAGCTGCCGTGCGTACAGCGCAGGCTCTGGGATTACACAGAGACTGCGGCAGCCTGGTGAGCACGCCTCATCTATAATAGACCATGCTCTTACCATCGACATACGGTAGCGTCTTGACCCCTTCCAGGTGGAGCACCGCCGGAGGATATGGTAAGCAGATTTTATCTCTAACACGATGTGGCATAGTCAACCGCTCGCAGGTCATATCTCTATCACGCCGACCGGTCATATGCTCTGGTTCTGGGACGCCCATCAGCTATTCAGGACGATTACACGTCAACACTACCACCGGCTAACGTCGAAGACCAGGATAACGTTATTACACGAGGACCTATGCCCCTTACGACCCCCACGAAAATGACTTACATTGTTCTTCGGCATACCTTGTCTGGCATCATGGGACGCATGGTCCATCACTTCCAGAAAGTGAACTCGCCAAGACACTACGCCGAAGTATGTGCTATCGACGACGACCTCCTCAAATTCATTCAAGCATTGCCGCCGTTCTACTCTCTGGACCCTGACACCTCCTTGGATGAGACGTACCACTTCATACCTGCGCACCGATTCCTCTTGGTCACCGAGATCTTGTTCGTACGAATCACGCTGCATCGTCCATATCTCTTGCGCCGTCTCAGCTCAGATCGCTATCTACGCTCTCGAACGGCATGCTTCGAATGTGCTATGAAGGATTTCATGATTCGCAGACGTTTCCTCGAGGCAACAGCAAAAGACGTACGGGACCCTGTTACAAGCGCGTATCGGGAGTTCCAAGCGGCCATGATCAGCGGTATCTATCTCGTCCTCTACCCGAAAGGCAAGGATGCCGAGACGATGAACATGATTCTTGATGGTTTCATCCACGACCACGAGCGTGACGGGGATGAGACAACTCGCCGCGAACTCAAGATCATTCAGTTTCTTAAGATGAAGTCGACGAACATCTTGAAGGGATCACCGAAGACCGAAGAAGCGCATATCGTGTCGTCGCCGTCAGAGAAACCACATCCTGACGCACAACTGTTGCTCCAACTACACCAGTCTTCCCCTCGCCCGTATGTCATCTCCCCGCCCCGCGTGGCGGGGCCGTCCTTTCCGAACGGTAACACACCCGGAGAGATGACGTCGCCTGTGCCGTATAACAACGCACCCCAGTACCCAGTCGCGTCCGGCTCGACCATTCCCGCCGTCCACCAGCTTCAACGTGCCGACAGCGCGTCTGTACAATCTGGTTCCGGCAGTCCTGGGCACGACGAAGACACCGCGGCGCAGTCGTTGCTCGACCAGTGGTGTAACGTCTTTAGCGGCGGGCCGGCGGTCGAAGGGCTCGCCAGCGCACAGGGGCTTCCGTGGGGAACACCGGCCCTTGGGGACCTCACCGGTCTGTTGACGTCACCGTCGCAGCTCGTCGGCGGATCGGGTGCGATGCCGGATGCGGACGGGACGGACTGGAGCTACTGGGAGTCGCTCGTCAACCAGATACGCAGTGGACCCGTCGCGTAACACGGGCAGTGTACTGGGAGGCAGTATGATATGGTGTGGCAGAGGGTGAGAGGCGCAGATCCTTTTTCTGTGGACTGGCCCGACCTCGGGCACGCGTGATCCATAGCAACCCATAGACCTCAAGTATTGTACAGTGTTTTTTTACCTAATTCTGTTGCTTCGGGCTCGCTCGTTACGTATTCATGCTTTTATGTCTCTGTTGTATACTCTGCCATCATCGGCATGGAATGTATTGTAGTCTAATATTCGCCAACTCAGGGCTTGAAGCTACTACATAAACGCAATCAATGGCTTCGATGCCCCGGGCATTATTATCTTCTTATTTCACTATTCCAGATCTCATTGTCTGGAGTCTTATCAGCGAACAGAAGCCTTCACATTCCATCGGTGAGGCGAACGAATGGTCTAAAACCATGTTTTACGTAGGTGAGACCGCTCTATTTGTACATGTTAGGATCCAAAGCTCCGCCCTTACCGAAACAAGACGGCGTCTATGAAAGGCTGCTTCCTCCACTAACGAGCGAGTACCCTTCCAGTGCCGCACGCGAAGAGAATAACAATGATTTACTGTTTTGATTTGAGGTGTTAGAAGCATATTGGGCTCAAAGAAAACTTGAGATACACTGGAGCGACCCGGAGTGTTCGTGTGCGGGGAATCAGATTCGCGTGCCTCCGAAGCTTGGGTGTAGCTGGTTTTATCCACTCTAACGTTCATGATTTTACGACCATCATTGCCTGTAATAACCTCGTAAGCGCCGCTATCGCTGCTCACGGCCCAAGTACCAACTGATCAACTCGGATCGCACTGCGCATCGAAGTCAAGCGAATTACTCGGAATTGTTGGTATTATCTTTGTATAACTATAACTTAGGATAGCTTATCTGCCAATTAATAGTTGATAGATTATTGAGAGAGCAGTCCCGTACATGCGTATTTTGTATGTCATTTATGCAGAGAATTACCTTTATTCGGAAACATGGTTTCCCGCCTTAGGCTTGCCTGTCCCAATCAGGTCCCCTGACACTCGTAATCAGGTCGGTGAGCCAATCCATATGACGTTGAAGGATCCGCATGCGACCCTGTGTGAAAATCAACTCGTCACGCCAGGCCTGTATGCTGATATTCCTGTAGAGCGGGTATTCGAAAGTCGGAAGAGTGCCCGGTTGTTCAGTGAGCTGGTCGATTTGATCGTCCCCCATTAGGAAGTCAAGCCCGAACTGTTGTTCCCGAAGAACCTACTGTTGTCAGGGGCGCGATATGTTATACGAATCAATACTACGTACCTGCGCGTTGAGCGCCGGTGAGTGAAGCATGGGGGTTTCCCGAGAAACATTGTTGAGGTTGTTACTAGCCGAGTTTTCGGGCGTAGGCAAGTCGGACATCGGAGCGCCTGGCGTAGGGAGGTGCGGGAGGGGGCTGGGCAGGGAACGGTCCGTCCCAGGATCGTTCAATCGTCCGAGAGCTGTAAAGCATGAACAATGTAATTATACAGACGAGGCACAGATTACTCACTCTCTAAGAACGGACTTTCGACGATACCTTGCTCTTGTTCAAGGTGAACCTGAGATAACGAAATCTCAAGTTCATCGTAAGGCTCGTCAGGTGGGGGATGTTCGTCCTGCACAGGACTTTTGGTCAACAGTTCAATGGCCGTGTCTATATCCGGCTGAGGAGAAGCGCTATGCGCCGAACCCTCGATAGGAGATGGAGCCGGCGAGTGAGTAGGGCTATCTGGAGACAGCTCGCGAGCTTGTTTCGTTGTTAGCTGGATTGTGTAACAGGCCATGAGTCAGGTACGTACAGCTCGGTATGGTAGAGTGAACGAGGATGCCGTCGTGAGGGGCCAGTCCATGCGTCGATATTCTCAACTGATCGAGCTCATCCTGCGTCGGAATCTCCGGAGAGATTTCCCGGAGACGTTCCTGGTCCGGGATATACGTGTCCACAATCATGCGCGGAGAAGGAACGCGGTCCTCACCGGGCGACTGACGCTGCTGCGCTGAATACCGTGGAAGTAATCAGTCATGTTACGGACTTAATAAGTCGAGTGATGAAAAACTTACGAGTCTGGATCTCTGGAGAGATTTCCCGAGACAGACGTTCGTCCTCCAGGATCGGCGCGTCCGCAAGAATTGGCCGGGAAGGGACGGGGTCCTCAATTGGAGAGTGCCGCTGCTGCGCTGAAAATCATGTAATTTATTGGTAATGTTAGAAACTCGATAAGTACGACACTAAAAGACTTACGACTCTGTGACGTGAATTTGACCTTTTTCTGCCGTTTGGATGGACGCTCAAATTCAGACTCGGGCTCATGCTCGGAGTCGGAGAGAGGGTGTGCACCCAGGGACAATGACGGAGAGTGAAGGTCCACATGTGCGTCGGAGTCGGAGTAGGTAGGCTCGTAGTTGAGATGGGCTTCGTTTCTGACCCGCTTGTACGCGGGGTCGTGGCAGGTTTGGTGATCCTTCTCGCATCGTTTGCACTTTGATGACTTCACGCCGACACAGGCCTGTGCGTTCCCTTTTTTCCGACATCCTTCGCACTACAGAAAAGTTGAATCGCAAAATTAGACCGAAGAGAAAGATACTCACCATATCCGCGACCTTGCGATAGAACCAAAGCAACGTTTCGCCTTGTTCTGCATGCCAAGTCGCCTGAATCTGCAGGCTAACGTTGCTCGGGCTGACGTCACGACGGCGGCCGGTGTTAGGATCGATATCGCCAACGTGGGCGACTCGAACTCCAGACGGTCCGTAAGGGTGTTCGCTCACTGGGCGACCGGGGCCTCTGTGATCTCGGCCGCTGACGCCCCTCGCTCTCAGTCGCCCACGCTGGCTACTGCTGGCATCAGGTACGGTCGGTGCTGAGGTTTCATCGGCCCTTCCGCGACCCCTTCCGCGGCCCCTTCCACGACTCATTCCACGACCCCTTCCACGACTCATTCCACGACCCCTTCCACGACCCATTCCACGACCTCTTCCGCGACCTCTCTCATCGCCCTCTTGATGGCCTTCAGGAGCGATAGTGCTTGAGGTTCTGACCATGGCCGGTAGTCGGATGAAGAGACGAGGCCTAGGCAATTGCGGACTGGAGGGTGGATTAATGCGAAGGGCGTCGGGCGCACCAGATGAGGAGGTCGAAGACAGGGAGGAAGACTCTGGGGCGGGACCTGACATGGCGTAGAAATAAGGAAGAGAATGAGGTGAGACCTCGACTCTGATTCTGAAGTCCCCGTCCTCGGTAAATTAAAGATAGACGCTGCACGTGTAAACGCCGCGTTAATCATAATCGCCGAATAGCCCTGAGAATGATGATTGCATGGGGCTTTTGTTTTATTTCGCAGGGGCAAATAAGGCTTATGCGGTATGGACATCGCGCATTTATTATGATAGACTATGTGTGGATTGTATTACTAATCGTCGCTGAACCGATACATTATGTTGAGCAACTATGCTAGACATGATATTATGTTGTATTCTTCAGCGGTGAGTGGAGCTTCAGTCGCTTACACCTCCTAATCCGTTCAGCACGGGCGATGTACTAACAAGTATCAAGTACTTTCTTGCTCAATATATATATGGCATAATGACATATTCATAATACCAGACAATAATAAATAGACGTAGACCATCAAACTTCCTCAGGAGTTCGAAACAACCAACGCGAAACAATGTACAACTGTATGGTTACATGAGGATATAGCGAAGCATACTGTGCGAGGCGTACTGGACTGCTAAATTACAAGTGTCAAGCATAACATGTCAGATAAATATGATTAGGGTAATAAGAGTCAGAGAACCGAGACTTAAGACGCAATATCACGGCACATATGGGGAAGTCCTAGCACCTAAATGGGCGGAATGTCGCCCGGCTTGTCCGGTCTATATGTAGCCAGTGTATCTAGCTGTTCGGGAGTATAGCGAAGGGAACTCAGCCTCGCGGTTCGCATTTCGCGATAAGCTGGCAAAGTACAATTAGTATTATCTTCCGCACAGTACCATTCAAACGACGTACTTTGAACCCTAGGGAGTCGGGGAAACTTCGTAACGAGCTTAATCAAGTCGACCATGGACCATCGCACAGGTTCGCGGAATGATTCAATGGTGAGTTGTAGCAGCGCGAGGTTGTGAAGTGCAAACAGGTGCTGCGCGATCGTCTCCCAGTCTAGCAGCCTGAGCGTGAAGCTGGCATTGTCCCGCACAGAGTAACCTATTTCCATGACGATGTTGATATATCTGACGCTAGTAGGGAGACGGGCCAGCATAGCCTGCAGGACCATAGCGTGATATCCAATATGGGTGTTAGGCGAACCGCGCTCGTTGTAGAGTGGAACGAACGCGACAAATGTCACGAGGCGGTGACACTGGCCGAGTGCAGCCACTACATTGACCCATAGGTCGGTTGGACCGCCTGCTCATCGGGTAATTCAGTAATGGACCGAACGGAGAGGAAAATAACTTACAGGCATTCAGGGGGTTTAGATTGAAGTAGACGTACTGGATGGTATCCAGCGACTGACGAAGTATGTGGCATAGGAGCGGCGGATACTGTTCGTCGACATACTCAATTCGCAAGGTGACGACCTCACGAACGGGGCAGGACATGGTTCCCACATCAGCCTGGAACATATCCTGTTTCAATGATAGACGATGCGCAGTGACAAGCGGAGTGGGGTTCGGGTTGTGGACAGTTGTCAACGCGGGGAAATGGGTGACGTTCCAGATCATGACCCGCTTCCACACCTCCTGGGCGAAGAGTGTGTCAAAGATTGAAGCGCGCGTGCTGAAAGATATGACGTCTTGGATGCGAAGAGTGTCGAGCTGGGGGTACTTTGGGAGCTGGGACACGGATATAACGCTCTGTGCCCAGCGGACGTGGCGCAGACTTAGAGTCCTGACCACAGGCAAGCGGTCCAACACGGCGCATACCAAATGCAAGGTAAGTCGCGGTGCGGGAGAGCATCCTGGTCCGGTGAAATCCAAGGTCCGAACGTAGCTGCACAATGTCGGATTATCCGAGAAGATAGACATGAAGTCGGCGAGCCATAAACCGGACACTCGAACGTGAAGGGTAATGACCATGAAGAGACACTTGTGGGCGGGGGCACGGCAAACGCGAGATGTGAGAGCAAACGAAGCAAGATCTTTGCGGTCATCAACGTGACTCGCTATCTCAACGAGCAAGTCTTCACAGAGCGATGGAAGCATTGACGATGAGGAGGACATGGTACAGTTATTGTTGCTACGCGTGTTAGCTAAATATAAGTGTGCGCACAGACAACTTGTCACTTAGCAGATTGTGCATGCCATTACTCAGAGTTATTGCAACAAGCTCCACTGATTTGTCGTCTCGTCAAAGTTGAGAGTACCAGCAACACTGTGCACATGCAGCCATATCGCGAACATGCTCCGAGGCACAATGACGAAACTATCATACGAATATTCCTACCGTTAGACGCTGTTACAAAATAATGCGATTATTTCGGACTGTCAATTCAATGAGGGAGTGAGATGCTAATGCAGTTCGAGAGGCGTAAAGGAGGAGAACTGTGGTGATTCCGAATATCGCATCATATCCCGCACCACAGCAACTTTCGGCATTCCTTAGACACCTTGTTTTGTGCGGACGTGATAGCTCGATACGGGTGAGAGTATCAGATGACCCCCTGTCAGTGTGATCGGAGAGGTTTGCCGAATGGCACATGCCAAGTATTTCATTCCCACCCACGTTCCAATCTCGGTTCGCAGCACGTATCAAAGCTGTTCACAAGGTTGCGTTTTAGCGTTTCATTAACGACGGTAGAAATCCATGATATCACAGTGGCATCTCTCGGTCTATGATCTCCGCTGATGCACCAATACTATAGTGGTACTTTCAAGTGCACGTAACAAAGCGAAGTTGGCGAATCCATACAGGAGTTTATCCATTCTGAACGCTCACTTTATCCGTACTGAACGGAATTTATCCGTGCTGGTCAGTAAATAGTGGACCTGTCCTGTTCTCACAAAAGGCATGTAGGGCAAGCGACCCACCGGAACACGTCCGCTCCGCCTTTGCTCGTCGGCGCCCATCATGACGTGCGATCTGATGAGAGACAAGTGTGTAATGCTTTGCACAAAGACTAAACCTTGAAAGCGTTTTAGGGCCGTCCAATGTCCGTAGCTCGGTTGCTACGAGTAACTAACGCCCTCTTGGCTGTAGCATGACTTACGCCACGGCGTGTGCACAGCAATCAGCGCATCAAGCCACACCACGGCATGTGGATAGGAATGAGCGCATCAAGTGACCCATCAAGAGTTCACGGGATATTCGCCGGAACCAACCTAGAAGAAGGCTGAATAGATTGGAAGTGGTGCGCTGGAGAGTTTCAAGGTGCTTCGTGTGCTCCACAAGTCTGCTATGCGATTCAGCCGCATGTCGAGCATGCTGTACGAGCATCCCTATGTGGCGTAATTGGTCGGTGGTTGGCATGAGCCGAGGACCCTAAGATGGTAGGCCTCCAAGTTAGCTCGTGCCGGCGAATTGTGAAGCGGACTTTTGCACTTTCCTATCGTCTTTTCTGATTTTGTTAATATTTACTCACATTGGGGACTACGCCATCTCACACAGCCATGATCCATAATTCATCTCGAAGATCTTTGTGGCGAGGTGGAGTGAGCGGCGAGTAGTACGAAACAGTGGAGTTGGGACTGCCTCAATAATCCGTCCACAACTAGATTGTTAGTGACGAAGACATTTCCGCTAGTCATGCGCTCGCACAATTCAACCCAGTTTCTCATGGCAGTTCCACTCCTAACGCGTGACTCTCGTCCCTGTGGCCGGTGACGAGATTCGAGCGAAGAAAGACCAACTGACAAGATACTGATAATGTGGAAATCTCAGCGGTATCGTGCGCATGTATATAATTACGCGAAGAGGTACGGATTATTCCCATCTCCTGCTACTTCTTCTACTACATTCTGCGTGTACCAACATGTCCGCTACATCTTATACGCTTGGTAGCGTTCTGCCGGCCATACAGGACGCGGTTTTGGATATGTGTTTCTCAACCAGAGGATTGTATGTCATTCGTCTACCCTATTCAATTCTGATAGTAACGGATCAATTTAGTGTCTACGAGACGGAAATTGTGGCTGGCGTGGTCGAAAGAAGACTAGGTCTCACCCCTGGGATTCTTCTCGACGACCGCTTCAAACCAAGTGTAACAAGAATTATCCGAAGGACGTTGGTAGGTCTATTTCCATTCATATCGTGCCGGTCGTCATTCATGTTGGTGTTCATTTATAGGACACGCCCGTCACGCGTATGCTCCAAATTCCAACGATCGTGGACGTGGACATGGATGCTGTCAGAGCGGTCACGCACCGTTACTTGCAAGAACAACAGCGCCTAGGCGACTTAGGGTAGCGAATATTGCTCTATGTTTCTTTTCTATACTTATCGGCTTACGCAGCGACACGCACCGCCCGGTTGTACGTCGCGAAATCGAAGCGGCTCTCAGGATCGTATATGGCGTCCTCGACAACGAACCTTTCCGCACTCAGGTTCGGGAAGCGATCCTTAGTTCCTTCGTACGTCTACTTATGTTCGCAAACGTATCGATGACTAATATAAATGCCGGTTTTTATACTTCAGAATCGGGTTTACACCATTCTTGATTATCCCGAAATGCACGTCCGCGCGCTACCTATTGACTTGTACAGGGACGTCGCGAAACATCTGGGCGATCCAGAGGATTTGCGCAATCTCTCTCTGGCAAACTCGGCATTTCGCGATGCGGCTCAATCACAGCTCTTTCGGGCTGTTAATTATGTGATACCCAGAACTCAGGCTCTTACTTGGCTTGACTACGTAGCCGAGTCTTTAGCCAACCCATCCGTTCAGCGTTTCGTCAAGGAGCTTACTCTAGTCGGTATCCGTCATCATCCCCATCCGACCATTTCCAAGTCTACTGTGGTACGGCTGCTCAAGCTGTTACCCAATCTGACCAAGCTTCAGTTACGTTACTTCACATGGGCACCCGACTCCTTCGTAGCAGAGAGTACGCCACCGTCACCATCACCGAGCAGCTCATCTGCCCAGCATCCACCGCCGCAGACCTACGTTCATGCGAAGATGAGCGCATGCCTCCTGCAGAACATCATAATCGCATCTCCGACGACATCCCCTCTGGAGGTTTTGAGCATGGCCCGTTCATGGGACGTCGTGGAGCTGGACTCGCTCTTCCATTCGGTTCACACCAATGACATTCTACGCTTTCAGGTTCCCGTGAACAGACTACAGATCTGGCAAAGCGTCTTACACGAGACAACATACACTTTCCCTCGAGGACCCTCTATTGTTTCAAGGCTGGTCAGCCTCAGCATCCATTATGCGAATCACCTTCATCCATCTATAGTCGAAAATCTGATTCGCAACTCTACTCAGACCCTCAAATCGCTCAGGATCAACTTGCATTGTGCCGACACATGTACGTATCATTTTCCGATTACTTATTTTATAAACTAATATCGCGAATACTTGTAGTCGGCGACTTAACGCAATGGGTCGGCGCGTTGAGACCTCTGTTGGCGTGCGACACTTTCACGACTCTGTCGTTGACCGTACCACTTACCGGGCCTTGGGCCTCCACGAACCCGGAAATCGCAACCATCCTAGCTAACGGCGCTTTTGTGAACGCCGTAGTGGACTGTCTGCCATCCTGCACGCGTTGTGTGCAACTGTACTTCCCGATCGATGCTACTCACCCCGAAGATGGTCCGACGACATTCCACGGAGTTGGATGGGAACTAGTAGGGCGGCGCATCAACTCCATCCCCTCCATACGAGTTCTCACGATTGAGTTGGGCACTCATGAGTTGGAAGGGGTTGTATGGCTTCCAAAGCAGTATAACTTCCTACAACGTGCATTCCCTAGACTTGGCTATCACTGCAGTACGTTGCCGTTTTTCTAGTTGCTCCTCTTACTGATGAAAATCACTAGCTGACAGCCGACAAGTAATGATACTGATGTTTGAGTCGCAAGACTCAGTTTCATCAGCTATGGCTCTCCTTGATCGCTCTCCATCAGCAGCGACATCGGAGAAATATTTCCAGTATTTTCATTCACTCTGAGGCTGTGTAGCTGACTTGAACAGTCATGTCATCTTTCTTGCGTTGTATAGCCTACATGACTCAGACTGTCGCGTAATTATTGTGCTTAATCAGTCTCAATTTGTTTTCATAGCCTTGTAGTTTCATGTGACATAGGAGCTGTACTTGCTGATATATCCGATTCTCACGAGTCGGATAATTCGCGCGAAGCTCATCTGGACCAATAGGATACAGTATTCGAACCCAGTACCTCTTCTTGTGAGCACTATAAAGGATGAGATAACAGTTCTTCAATGTACAACACCCTGACATGTCTGGCGAGTCTGAGACCCAATTGCCTCGCGAACTTTTGTTCCTGATAGCTTCCTACCTTCGAGAAAAACGGGATCTGCATAACTTGTCTCTATCTCACCGTATTTTCACCGCGGTCGCACAGCATTATGTGTTCAGAGATCTATGCGTTTCTGCAACCTCTCGGACCAGCCGTTTTGCCCATATAAAGAATAAATTCTCGAAAAACGCTCAACTTGCAGGCTACGTTCACTCCCTGACACTGAGAGGTCCACTGCGTACGCGTATTGGCATTCTATCTTACAGGTCGCTGCAGAGCATTCTTCGCATATTCCCAAAATTGAGGTCACTGACGCTATATTCAATACGCTGGATACCCGACACACCAGTGACTAGACAAAGAACGGTTCACGCATTCCCCCAGTTGAAGAAAGTCACTTTGGACTACATTGATTGCCTGTCACCCGGATGCACGCCACTCGCCTTGCTAGACACTTATCCGACATGGGAGTATGTACATATCGGGTCCATGACGTCATCGCCGTTCAACGCTATAGGCTCGTGGAAACCAAGACAACCACTATTCGACATGACATACCTATCACTGGACATGGAAACCTTAACTCAATCGGAACTCACATTGCCAGTCTTCCAGAGCGTCAAGTTCTTGAGAGTACAATCGATCAATTCCTTACAGCCCCGTCATCTTCGTATGATCAACGCTCTTCTCCAACAGTGCAGCGTTGCCCTGGAATTTGCCGCTCTGTATTTTTCTATCATTCCAACAGGTCAGCTTCCGTTGTGTAGTATAGTATGATTTGCTTACATACATCTCACAGTAAAAATATTTGCTCTTCACCAGTGTCGCCTACTGGGTAGACTAGTCGTTGGTTTCAAATTGGAAAACTTTGCTTTTGATGGGCCGAGGATCACTGAACGAGCGAATAATTTACGAGCATTCATCATGCTACTCCCGCCATCTCTACTCTCTCTTCATTTTGAGTTTTCTCTACAATTCCAAAACGCTATGAACAACCTTTTTTCTCTTGAATGGTTTCCGATCCTCGCGGCGCTCAATGAGCGCACTCCGCACGTCCAAGAGATCTCGTTTTGGCTACGAAATCACACGTCAACGAAAGTCGCATTGGACTGGAATACGGACCGTATATCCGACTGGCTTTCTGGACGAGCTAATTTCCCTACGACTCCAGGTATTTTTATCTTCTCAGTGTGATTGGAGTGATCAGCTCACCGCTCATTAGGCGTACATACAACCAAGCTGGTTTTGCAGCGAGGAGATAGTTTTTGGGCACCGGATTTCGGTCTGTCGTCGCCATGAATTGCGTGGGCTTCATCGCAATACTTCACGTAAGAAACCTTTGCGTGAAATTGATACACAATAGTCTGACGTATGCTTCTTAGTCAGATACTATTCCTAATATCCGCTGAGTTCTCATGTCACTGATTAATCATGCCCGCCGATTGTATAATAGTAAGTTGCGCTTATGACTGCGCTAGTCATTCCACTCTCTCAGAGCCATGCGTTCCTGCTCGGATATTTATAACCCTATGACTATAATCCTATGACTGTAACCCTATGATTGCAACCCTATGACTATAACCTCATGAGTAACTAGTGTATCCGACCGTTATAATACGACGTCGTAGTGAGCGTCGTTTGTGAAACGTACTTTTCCCGAAAATCTCTCGAAACATAACATATCCTCGATCTTTTGTCGTCTCGAACTGATTATCATGTTTCCTCTTGGTACTTTGCCTACTGAAATCTACCTTATGATCCTACCGCATCTGGATAATCGATCTCTGAAACACATGTCACTTGTTGTTCGAGAATGGATGATTCCGTGCCAGAAACTTCTGTTCTCGACATTGGTCATAGTTGCTGGCCCTTCTGCAGTCCAATGGCGCACCTTAGAGGAAGATGGTCAACTGGGCCCTGTTCCAAAAGTCCTTCCGTCGACGTTTTGCGAAGCACGGCGAATGTTGAGATTCCGCCGGTTTACTCCATTCGTACGAAGGTTGACACTTCGCGGCCTCAACGAGTGGGAGCGGCGTATGGCACGTAATATTGGAATTGGACTAGGAGAGATGCCGTCACTTGATTTATGTGTCTTGCGCAAGATGCTCAGTGTACTGCCTAACACGACCTCCGTGTCTATAGAACATGTCGCATGGATGACATGTATTCATCGGCAATTATCTCCCTTTAGACATACTTGCGTACCCACCGACATGATGCGGCGGTTGAAGTGCTTTACAATCAGACACGTCGCACACGCCGAGTCCGAAGACAACATTTTTCATAGCTTGGTCATAGCAAGATCTTGTGGGGTTTTGGACGTTTCCGAAATGCAAGATTGGACTTTGTCTCCGGAAGAGGTTGGATGGCGTGAACTTTGTCAAATCAATAACGTTAAGAACGTTCGCATAACTCTGCCCCAAACCATAAAGCCCTCCACGCACCAGAGAATGAGCCTTCCTCTGTTTTACGATCTACAAGGTCTGGAGCTATACAATGTATCCCTGAAAACATTCGCCCTATTAAAAACATTCGTGTTTCCCAACCGAGAGACATTGTCCGCAATGGATGTTAAGTTTCTCAAAGGTGGTATGTACTTTTCGTGCTCGGTCAAGTACAAGTTATAATGAATGATTTCCAGGACCATCCGAGAAGCATTGGAAGGAATTAGACATATCCAAATGTCCTCGACTCCGAAAGCTCGTATATACTGTTCACTTATGCGAGCACGGACCAAGGGCGAATGGTTGTCCGGGTCTTAAGTCTATGCAGGTTCTAGCGTCCATTCTTCCTTCGGCCCTCCAACATTTGTACTTGCGGATTACTCCCTATAAACACGAGGATATTCTTACCGTGCACAAACGGCTCATATCCGTGCCCTGGGGCGACATTATATGCTCAATAAAACAATGTCAACATCTGGAACACGTGACCATATCTCTGCCGTTGTTAGAGGCTAAGCCTATTACTGAGTGTATCAATTGGCAAAGCAAGATCGTGGCAATGGCACATCCCATACGTGGTATGTAGATTTACATAACCTTCTGGACACTACTCAAGCTACTTTCCAGTGATCTTCAACATACAGTGACGTGCTTTGTACAGATGACCTGGATCTATAGCATAATATATATATATATCGTTGTGCTACTCATTTGCCTTCTCTTGTACTTTCTGAACGGTCCCGGTATATCCTATCATATGGTTAATTATCTTTATCAGCTTTACTTCAAGTTATCCCTTTCTGTTCCTCTTTCTCGTCTTCGAACGGTATCCCTTCATGCTACATATTGTACTGCGTTGACCTTAGTCGTATATTTGAATTCATAATCTATCGTGCATTTGTATCTTAAATTGATTAATACATGTCAAGCAATAATTTCAGAGATATACAAGTATGCAACCTGCCAACACGAAATTAATCCGATAGATCTGAATGCATACTTATACTCCAATCCCCAGCTGCTCATGACCGAACATGTATCAATTGTTATCTTCTGTACTACGACAAGGTCGTAGACAGCAAGCTGTATCAGTAGAACTGTGGCTTTTTGTGACACGCGAGGATGCTACGGTAAAGAATGTGACGGTTGTTAGACTAGCCACGACAATACATGCCCAACTTGAGTATTAAGACGATAGTTATGGTCAGCGCAACGCCCTCGCGTGTTCATATCGCGAAATAAGCGAACTGCACGCTACTGATTGAATGCTAGTGTCGCGGGAGCTGGGGCTCGTGTTATCGTTCATATTGATAACGTCATTATGCGATATTCATCCTGCCATTGTTAGTGTAATTATAGTACACACAAGAACTGAACACTCACAGATAATTAAATTCCCGTCAAATATCGCTCTCGCCATTCGTGCTATGAAAGTACAGCCGTCATGATACTGATCCGCTACCATCAGCAACCCCCAGATGATCCCCCATTAGACAGCGTCCGCGCCTGCAAGTACATCAATCAGTGTGTACAATACAGAGGCAGTAACTCAAGATCGTCCTTACAATGATAAATCTATTTACCGTACTGAACGGCTCGCTGTGAATGAGTCAAGAGGCCAACAGCGGACTTGGCTATCATTGTGCGCGTCACACTGCAGACTAGGCGCAACGTGTGAAATATGCATGCAACAAGAGGCACCGCAATTGTCACGGAATCGGGCTCAAGTCGTAGTATCGTAACCGGACTTTAGCAGCCTCGGACAAATAGTGGTCCTGAGCCAATTCAGACAAATTCTGAGTGAAGAGGACCGATCCTCACCTCGTCCCTTTTCGCCGTCAACGTCCTACTTCAACTACCTCATATTACCACCTCCCGTCTCCAGCTCCCGTCCATGCTACCCACTACCACCGAACATCAGCACTGCGCACGCCATTGCCGCGCCGCCTCATCCCTCGCTCCGAGAATCGACTAACGTCCCTCTCAGCCTCTATGACCCATTGCTACCACCCGGCATATCGCACGTGTCGCAGTATGACCCATTAAGGGCCGTCCTTGTCTTCGCCCCTAACGCCGTTCGTTTAGAGGTCATCCCCATCGCCTTTGCTGCCGCACAGGATGCAGCCCTTGTTAGCTTGATACGTGTCGTCGCCGAATCGCGTCGAGTTGTCATAGTAGAATGTTACTTACTTTACGCAATGCACTCCCTCTCAGGCCGTCAAGAGCCGCAACGGCCGTAGTGGAACTCATCGTATCTCCTGTTGGGAATCATTTTGCATATCATCGCCTTTTAGAGGGTGTAAGGTATGGAGTACGCGTCTTCGTTATATTGGTAGCTTCGCTAAGCGCGTAGTCCAGTTAGGTACGTCAAAGCTCCTCGAGTTCGTCGCGGAATCGGCACGAGGTAGTCGCAATTAACCACCAATTATTTTGGCAGCCAGATCAACCGGGGATGTATTGATCATTCCGAGAGCTTTATAACTCGTTGCGATGACCTAGTCAGGCCGCGCGTTCGGTGTAACGTGGAGAGCTTTCGTGCTCAGCGCAAGACTACCAGACCACATCCCACCTCCAGCAGCAGTAGGGCCAGCATAGTGTTGTCGTCTCATTATTGGATGACGCTAGTCGGCAAATGCCACCCTTTGGCACAGGTATGATACATCATACTCCATAGTATTGAATACAGAATGATACATCATTCTCCACCAGGGCAATACTCAAAGCAGTAGGCTAGCGCTAAGTCTGTCAGCCCTCCTTGCAGCCCCGGCATGCCCGGCAAGCCTTCGGAGACTGAAATTAAGCCCAAATACAGTAGGAGCATTGATCTAATGGCTTATACAAGCATGTGGAATGATCAACTCACATCTGTGTAGCTTAGATCAAGCCATCAAGCCCATTTGGACTATTTGCTACTATTTGTGTGCCCCGGGAATGATGAAGATGGCCGAGCCTCGCGAAAACATACTGAAAAAAGCACAATATTATA